>CAJVPV010003410.1:0-11340 GCA_910591835.1 Acaulospora morrowiae | reverse complement strand
GCTTCACTAAAATCTGCATATTGTAACCATGCCCCCTTGAAATTAACATTAATTAAATCTGCCCCCTTAAATTGAGTCTGATCAAACATGCCATAGCTTAAATCTGCACTGGCAATATGAATTCCATTTAGATTCTTTCCACTAAAATTCATCCCGGCTTTATTTAAAATTGTAATTGCATTTGCTGCTGCGATTTCGAAATTGGTGTCCTTTTTTGATTTCTCAATAAAGTCAAAGAGATTGTCTTTAAATTCTTCGGCTTGTGTATCTTTTGAACTTCCACCTTGTTGCACGTACTCGATTAGAAAATGAAAAACTCCGGGATCACCTAGTATCGAAATTTCTTCAAATAATGTAGATTTATCTTTGCAAATATCTTTAAAGATTGATCGAGTAACAAAATATTCGAATAAAGATTTGTGAATAAATCAATATTGGTTACCATTACGACTTAAAGGGGAGTTGTAATGTAAAAGACGTGTCTCCGGATTGCTATGATCAAAAAATTTAGCATGCCAATCGGTATGAGTTTTTGCATTATTTGCGTCTGAATAAATTACTACTACCTCCTTAGTCTTAAACATTTCAACCGCCAAGTCTTTGTTAAACTTCATGCAATGTTTTGTAAAATCATTATCTAAATCTGCAAAGGTATCCCTTTCATCTTGTTTTAATTGAATGTTTCCTAAACGGTCTTGGGATCTTTCAAACCATTTTTTTACAAACTCATTGTACAAGGTTAAGCGTGTTATATTTATTTGCCTCGTTCTCATTCTCTAAGTCCGGTATGACTTGAATAGCAATCTTTAAGATAAAGGGATTATTCAATAACTGATATGAATCGGAAACACGCTTTAAAACCTCTTCATATTTTTGTGCATTCCATGGCATCTTTTGTGAGATCTCCTTTTGTTTTTCGATGTACTTTCTAATATACTCTTGAATTTCATCTTTAAAAAAGAGTGCTAGCCATATTTCCTGAAAAAGCTTGGGATTTTTATAAGGAGTAAATTTTTGTTGATACCTCTTGCTTAAATATTCTGACCTGCAACTGATAATAACTTTGGCATTTCACTCTTGGAGTTTGTTTTTATTATAAAAATTTGATTGGCGGTCCTTAATCTCATTATATCCATCCAATATAAACACAAATTTACAGTTTTGCCTCAAGTTTTCAATAATTTCCTCGGAAAATATTAACTCTTTTAAATATTTTTGAATTATTTTTTCATTGGGATTATCTATAGTTGAAAGTGAAATAAATAATGGGATGGGTTTTTTATCTAACTCGTCTTCTGACGAATAATTTTTCCAAAGACATTGAGCGAGATGATGGTTAAAAGTAGACTTTTCCGCTCCAGCCTCACCTAGAAGTAGTAAAACCTTTTTTTCTGAAGTTAAGAATGCGTTAACCTTGGCCTTTAAGTCAAAAGAGCTCATAGTATTTAGGGACCACTTTCCTTTTGGTGGCACATATAAACCTAATGCGTTTTTAATTTCTTCGTCTTGTTCAAGTTCGTTTAAATATTCAGTTCTAATTTTTCCTAACTGCACCAGTGGTTTTGCGTTATTTGACACTAAACTCTGTGATAATTTAAAACGAGTCTCGATTAACAATTCAAAATTCTTATATGTGGAAGAATTAGATGTATTTTCACCAGATTCTATTTTATTAATTATCATTTTGGCATAATTTTCAACTTCTGGATGTTGCCCCCTATTGTATCCCTAAATCACATGTACATGCAATCTGTTCTAAGCGTTGACACAGGCCTATTAAAAACTACTTGTTCTTATTATGAGAACTCTGACGAACAAACTGCTCGAGTTTCTTAAACTGATTTTCTTAAATTAAGATATCTATGAATCTTATAGCAAAATACCATTGCCTTGTCTGTTCAAACTCTACTCCTTGATGAATATCTTCTAATTCTTCGACTAATTCTCGAATGCGACTTACAATCTCATCAAACCCTTCAAATGCTTCACTGAAATTTTTAAAGGTATCCATTAATTTAATTGGGTCTAAACTTCTAACTGCATTAATAAAACTATTAGTTCTGATAGTAATTTTAAAAGTTCGTTTCATAACATCTTGCCATAATTTTTCATCACCTCGGATGTACAACAATGCCTGGCAGGCGTAGTGAGCATTGCAAACCAATGTTGAATTATCTTTTATCTCTTTTAACTCTTTGAGCAGTTTATATAATGGCACATGTAGCTTCTCAGGATCAATATCTTTAACGCCTATCCACATCATGGCATCTAATAATGGACAGAGTGCTTGTAATAATTCACTGAGCTTAACCTCGTTATCTTGTTTATGCAGTTCTTCCAGATGTTTATGTAATATTTCTAATATTGTCACTAAATTCCCTGTGCTAACCTCCCCGGTAATCAAGAGAGAGTTGGGCATGTTTTGAATTACTTGAGTTAAGCAAAATAGATATTCAGAATATTGTAATATACTGTCAATAGCCTTGATGCTATGCTCTAATAATTCTTTATAAATTTTTTTATTAGGTACAGATAATAATGCAATGACTTCATAAATCATTTCTTCCATTTTAATTTTTCTTTGAGTGAATAGTTCGATAGTCTCTAGGGCTAATCTTATTAATTGTGGCGCCTGTTCCTTAGTATAATTGTTAGGTTGCAGATAATAGGCCAAATCCTGAGTGCTTCTAATATCATTTATGTCATTTATCTTCGGATGTAACTTGGATATTACTAGAGGATCTTGCGTAAAAAATTCTAGTTTTGGTAAAAAGGTTGACGTTGTTATGGGGGTCGATGATACACTTGAACCAGTAAAAGAGTTTTTTATAGATGTGTTTTTGGTTTGCAAGGGTTTTGTTGATGTTAAGGATTTGGCTAATGATTTGTAATACTTTGGGTCATATTTTTGAGCTTTTTTATAGCAAGCTTTCACATTATTCATTTCTCCTAAACTTTTGTAGACATCATCACATTCAAAATAAGCTTCGGCTAACCATTTTTTTATGTCATAAAATAGTGAGGATCCTTGTACCTTGAATTCTTCAATTGCCTTTTGATAATCATCTAACGCTTCCTTTAGACAACCATCAGATTCTTGTTTTCTAGCATCTGCTAAATGCGCCTTACCCTTTTTGTAATGTTCATCAAACATATTTATTTAAATTTTTTAATATTTTGAGAAAAAGGTTGACTTTAATAATTAAGCCGTTACGCATTCTTCTATAATTATATTGTTTTTTTTTTTTGTACAAAAAGGGTATTACAAAATATAGGATTCTGTTACGTACAGGACGATAGTGTGTGTATCACCAAAAATTCATACATTTTTGAAGTTTCCTCTTTCAGCTATGTGAATTTTGGCTGAATGACAAACCAAGAATGTCAATAAGGCTTTTTAAAACCTTTTGTTTAAAAAATAAGATTATATTACATACGGGACGAAGGTGTGTGTATTACCAAAAATTCTCAATATATTGTGTCACATTATACTAGTGTAATAACTGCTCAAGATTTTATGCAACCTAAAAGTAATCTATTACATCTGAAAAGTTAGAGTCTGATATAAGAATTTTTCGTTTTCCAATTTTCCTTTGTTTTTGTTTTTCAGGTTTCGGGGGTTTTTTTTTTCGTTTTTTTTCAGTATTCAGGGGGTTTTTTTTTTGTTTTTTTTCAAATATTTTCTTTCAGTTTTTTTTTCAGTTTTTTAAAATTAGTTTTTAAAATATTTTTCAGGTGTGTTTTTTTAGTATTTTCGTCCAATCTTTTCATAAATAACATCTACCATCATGAACCAGTCGTGGGTTCCAATGCGTTATCGTTTTGATCAGTACACCGTCTCTCAAAAAGAATGCAACACCTGATTGGCGATCTTTAAATGCTAAAATTTTAAGTAGGATAAATCAGATTATAATGAAATTTATACTATAGATAAAATATAAGTATGCTTAAATAATGTATAAATTAAAATAGATTTTAAATTAATAAAAAAATTTTTTATGATAAATTTTAAAAAATTTACTGTTGCAATATTTTTGGTTTTTAAAAAAAAAACAAAAAAACTTATTTATTTACTGTATAAAAAATACATATAATTATAAAAATATATTTGATTTCTATTACCATCTTGTATAATCACCATTTGCCTTAATAATATCATTAATTCTTTTAAGTATTGTTTCTATATATTTCTTACAAGTTTTTTCAGATGTTTTATTTCAAATCTTCAATAAATTATTCCAGAGAGTTTCTTTATAATTAATATTAATCTCGAAATTATTAATTCTTCTTTCACATTATTCCAGATATTTTCTATTGAATTTAAATCTGAAGATTTTGATGGCCAAGAAATAGTTCTAATTTTATTATTTTTTAATCATCTTTGAACTATTTAATCTTATGTTTGGAATTATTATCATGTTGAAATATAGTATATTTGGGAGCTAAATTATAATATTTTAATGAATACATTAATTCTTCTTTCAAAATTTGTTTATAAAGTTTCATATTAAGATTTCTTTAAATATTAAATAAATATTCTGTGCCATAATAAGTAAAACATCCCTAAATATTAATACTATCTTTATTAAATTTAATTGTAAAAATTATATGTTAATCCTTTAAAGATTTTGTAGATTTTTTTCAGCAATATTTGCATCCTTCAGTTTCAAAAAGTTGAAACTTAGTTTTATTAGACCAGATCACCATACTTCAATCTTTTATAGTTTAATTTTTATGTAATTTTGCAAATTATAATTGGATTTTTTATGAATTTTACTTAAAAAAGGCTTTTTACACTGTATATAAGTTTTAAATTTATTTTTCTTATTAATTCTTCAAATTGTGTTAACATTAATATTTATTTTTTCATATTTTTTCAAGGATCTATATATATTCATAGCTGTTTTGCATTCTTCTTTTAGAATTTTTTGAGTAATAATATATTTCTAACGTAGAGTAAGTTTAGGCGAATAACTAGAAATAGGTTTATTTTCTAATTTGTTTGTTTTAAGATATTTTTTTTTAAATCTAGATATAGTGAAATAATGAATATTGTTATCAATTTTGACAACAACCTGATATAAACTATAATTTTTTTCTAATAAGATAATAATCTTTGTCCTCTTTTCTATAAATAGCTGTCTTGAGAATATTTGGTTTATATAAGATTTGAGTAAATTTTTAAATTTTTAAATTTTTATTCAAAAATGTCAAAAGTCATACAATAGTAAATTTTTATTAATTGTATTATAAATTTTTTTTATTATTTTAATTACTATTCTACTATATACACTAAATAAATTAGACTATACACTATATATACTATTAATTTTGCTATAATTTGATTTGATCTAATCAAAATTTTAATACTTAAAGATTGATGATCAGATATTACGTTCTTTTTGGAAGATAGTGTATTTATATGTTTTTAATTGTTTTGATTTTACTGATTAATGATTTTTATTTGCATAATCAAACTTTTATTTAATTACTTTAACAAATGCCTATATTTGGGTAGCAAGTTATTATTAGAATTCTTAATGATATCATTTCGGTATCAAGTCAATACTGGATTTACTATAAGTTTAATATAGTGGATCACAATCTAGATATTAACTTTATTATAAGTTGGTACCATTTTGGTACTCAATTTGAAATCCTAGTTATTACTATAATATATTTATATTTAATTAAAGATTATTGTTTTATTAATAAAAAACAGGTACCAGTAAATTCTTAAATCTCACTGGTGATGTTATAATCATATAATTAAATTGATACTCTAATAATAAAGCATAATTCTATAATATTTTTTTCAAATAAGTTTTTTTTTTGTTTTTTTTTTATTTTCTATCTTTTTCAATTTTTTTTTGTTTCAAATTTTTATCGATATTTTTTTTGGGGTTCAGAATTTCTTTTAGTTATTATTTTTAGGATTTTTGGAAATTTTTTTTTTTTAAATTTCAGGCTTTTTTTTTTAAGATTTTTTTAAATTATATAGTTAAACAAATTATATCATTGAATTTTAATTAAATAAAATAACTCAACTATTATAATTTACTGTAATTGGTTTATCCATATTTACCTAAGATCTATAGCAAACAACTGAGAGTCAGTCCAAAAGATTTACCTGTCATGACAACAAACAGTACTAACAACTTCAGGAGCCCATCTGCTTCTAACCATTCGCAATATCAGATACTCAAAACATAACAAAAACAGAATTGAAACTAACAGTCAACAATGTCTGAAATGGATGATAACAAGATATCCAGTTGAACAGTAACCATAGAGAAGAAAGTAGATATCACCTTCAGTTGGGTGAATAACACTTGCATAAATATGGAAGAGTCTCACCAGGCATACTTTTCAATAACCTTTGGCAAGTTAAACAAAGACATGTTACTAATAGAACCAGAGAATAAAATGAAAGAAACTCTACTCACCAGCACCAAGCCATCCAAACAATCCAGACAACCATTTGATCCATCCATAGACTGGAATACCCAATATGGCAACATCCGCTTTAAAATAGCCATTCTGGCAGAAAACCTAACAGGCACCATAGAGCAAAAACTTAAGGCAATTAAAGAAGCAGTCACCCACTTGAACTCTTATACAAGTGCCCAGATGGCATAGCAAGAAGAGATCAAATTGATTATCACCTCATTTGCCAACCAAAAAAATACACAAAAGGCATGCAAAGTGCCAATTTTGCAAAATAATGATCACTGCATAGCCATTCTGGCTGATCTAGATCCAGCAATAGCTAAAAATAAAACTATTCGCATCTGGGATATTTCCTTAGATACTAATTAACAAGAACTTTTGTAAAAGTTAATCAAATTCAGGCAAGTTCACAATCTAAAAATGAACACAACAGACATATGGCAAAGTGTATTAGTCAAGTTTGAAATACAGAAAGACTATAACAAAATCACAGAAAAATAGAACATATCTTTTAAAAGAAAACTACTAAGAATTTATCCCTTTTTGAAAATTAATAAAATCAAATTAGCATGAGACATGTTTATTCTCAAACTAACAAATCTTCCACCAGGTACAACTGAATATAACCTGCATAACATAATTGACTCCACCAAGGCAACATCATGTCATATCCTCCAGAATCAGAATTATACAAGAAAATGATTCACTATTCCTAACTTTGTGATAGCAGAGGCAAAAAAAAAAAACCCAAAACAAGAAAGTGTACTTGGGAGAAATACTATTGCAATAGCACAAAATGGATAAAAAGCTATGTGCAATTTGTAACTCACCAAAGCATCTGGTAGTACAATATACAATCAAAGCCAAATGTCAAGAAAAATAACAAGTACTTAGAGAAAAAGCAAAAAGATACAACATACTCTATAAACACTACAACTAGAAGTAACAATACACATCAGGAAAACTGCAAATAGACAAACCAACAAAGTAAACAATCAAAACCATCTTAGAGCCTGGAAACAATTTAATAAAGCAACCAATAAATTTACAAATAAAGGATTATTTGCACAGGTGACCAAACAACCTCCAACAAATCATCAAACCTAACAACAGGCAACCCAGCAGCCATGATCAATTTCCAAACAATAGAAGCAAAACTAGAACAAATCAAAGAGACAATTAATAATCTAAACAATAGAGTAAGCAATCTGAAGAACTTTGCTTACTTTTATATAAAAGATGACAAAGAACAAATAGAAGCAGCTATCGATATAGACAAAGAATACTTAAACCAAAATCTCTCAAGATCAGAAACTTCAGAATCTAAAGATTTCAACTATCAACAGAAAAGACAAGCAACAAACCCAGCAGTTGATACTACAGATATTAGAGAACAGCAATTCAACCTCAATACTCATATGATAAACATTGACAATATTTTTCAAGATGTAGTAGGCACATTCAATCAACTCATCGATATTACAACAAACACAATTCCCCAAGCTAATAATCATGATAAACAATAAAAGCAAAAATAACAACAAGCAACCAGAAACACAAACACTTACAGACACAGAAACAATTCAACATCTAACAATCTCTTCTCTTATTATCAAACATCCACATTATAAAAACTCTTGACATACAATGTCAAAGGTTTCAATAATTTTACTAAATGACAAATAATATTCACATACTGTGTACTTAGAGACATAGACATAACTCTATTAACAAAAATACAAGTACAAAATAAGAATTACAAATATTGGAAGCATTTAGTATATAACATATTTTGAAGAAATAACAATAAAGGGACAGGAATTGAACTACTAATTAAAAAAGAAATTAGTCAACACATGGGAAAAATCATTGAATACTCAGGTAGAAGAATAAGTGTATATTTGCAATTCAAAGGAAAAAAACACATAGGTATCTTAGGAATATACATATTGGCAGGAGATAACCAAGAAAAAAAAAAGGTAAACAAATGAACAGAAGATAAAATTCTTAAAAAACATAACAAAGATTGGAAAACAATCATTCTAAATAACTTCAACTCAGTAACACCTACAAATGAACCAACAATTAGCAGTAAACAAGAAACACAACTCTTAACTTTCTATCTTAATAATACTCTAAATCTTACAAAACTTGAATTATATTAATTGTTACAGAACTTTAAATTCACTTAATCCTGGATTCACATGGAAAAACTCCAGAAACACAATATCAAGACTTGACTATATTTGGATATCTAATTATATTGATTGGTACCTATAGTAGCAAAAATCAACTTTGGAACAATAGTAACAAACAGCAATTATGCGATTGTCCAAACAACATTAGGAAATTTTTTAGCAAAGATCTCCAAAGATCTTTGGACGTAGCCCTCTGGAGGATCTCTATCGTCGTTAAAAGACTCTGAAGTGAATGCTACTATATTAAACTCTGGAGATCTTTAATTTATTTTAATAATAATAAAATATATTTATATTCATGTATTATAATTTATTAATATTCCATTTTCAATGTTTATTGGCTTTTAAAATTATTTATTATTACATTATGCTTGTTTACATTTATTTATTTGGTTAAATCTTTGCTTATTGCTGAAATCCTTCTTTCTAATTCTCTATTTTCCAGTAATTGTCCCAGATTATTCTCAGTATTTTTATATTCCTCCAGATTATCACTTATAGTAATAATTTGTCACTCAGTTATTTCTTCATCTTCGCTACTTGAAGTTTTTTCTTTGAATCCAAGTTCTTTTTTAATTCTCTTCTAAAATATTATTAGCAATAATTTATAAAACTTCGAAAATTTTTAAAAACTCACCTTATTTTTTTCTTAATTAATGTTTTATTTATTGAAATACTTTCATTATTCGGATCAAGAATTGTTTGATATACTGCAATGGCGAATGTCACTTGTTCCTCAGAGGAATCTCCCTTTGGCCAGACTTTTTCGAAAATACGGGCCATCATGCATTGTATCTCTCCTCTTAGGCATTTGTGAAGGTTTTCAAAGCATTCAGCAGTCTTCTGAGATTGTTTCCAGGCCAAAATGTCAGTGGCAGATATGTTCGTATTTATTGTATCCAAAAATTCTTTGCCAAAGACTGAAAACATGGCATCACAAATTTTTGAAGCCATAGTTCCCAAAGCGATTGATGTTGTTTCACAAGCTTTTAAAGCAATAAGGTATTTAATAAATACTGAACCAAAGTTATTAATATTTATAAGAATTACTGCTTAATGAATATATTTTTTATAATATGTTTTCCAGTGTTTTCTTGTGAGACCTTTATAAAACTCCGAATGTTCTTGCTGAAAAAATTCCTTGGTTGTTCAACGAAAATCTTCAGGGTCCGGGTATATTTTTTTAAAAAATACTTGTTTCGCGATACTCTTAACCACATGCTATTTAAATAAAATATAAGTTTTTGAAAACCTTTGAAAAAATTCAAAATGAATCTTACCTCAATAAAATCATGTTCGGTGATTAAATATTGACTCGTATAAATTTCATTTTCCAGGTGGGTAACCTTATCCTCTATAATTTTTTGCTGTTCTAACAATTGATTGATTTTTTTATGAAGACCTTTATGAGACTCTATGATTCTTTTAATGGCTTTATTAGAGACTAAATATATAAGTTAGTAGTATTTATTTTAAATTATAACAAATTTTTAAATATATCTGAAGTTTCTTCAGATGTTTTCCATGCTGGTGTGTCAAAAGACGATTTGAATAAATGTCTAAGGAATCTTAATTGCTTTCGAGATGTTTTGGTTTCTATTTCAATAGAAGTCGAGGGCCTTTCTTCAGTAGATGGCCCTTGGGTTCCTTAAGTGTTCTTTGTCTTTTTAGAGAATTTCAAAGTGCTTTCTTGACTTTTTTCTTTTCCCTTTTTGGCAGAACCAGAAATAAGTTTTTGAAATATTTTATGTGTTTCTTGTTTGATATTAAAGAAAAAGTAAGAACTTTAGAGACCCTATATAATACAAATTCCAAGAAATTATGTCATATTATGACTGTTAACTTTTTTTTGTCACCTTTCAAAAATTACTTCATAAATTTAAATTATTAAGTCATTATACGAAAATGAAATTATTTTATTATTTTGTTAATATAATTATTGCAACTTATAAATTAAATTTTTGATTGGGCAAAATTAATCAATATTTTATTGATTAATTTTACGCATTTTTTAGATTCCTTCAAAGGCTTATAAAATGAATTACAAATGTCAATTTTGTCAACACACCTTTTCAAGACATTTCTCTTATATAAGGCATGTTAGCAAATGTATTTTAACTGTGAACTCTAGTAACGAGTCTAATGAAGATTTAAATAAATCAAAATTTTCTATTATTTCTAATAATACTGAAGATTTGCAGAGCATTTCGGAGATATTTTTATAATATTTTGGTTTTATTTTTTATTTTTTTTTTTATTGCAAACAAGCATTAAATGCGGGACTTTATTTAAATAAGGTTTTATTTTTTTATTTTATTAATTAATAGCTATTTACTTTTAGACTTTTGCAGAAGATTTTAATTCTCATGAAAATAATTATCTCTTTAACAATAATTCTTATAATATTAATTTATTAGAAGATTCTTCAGATAATTATGATTCTTCAAATTCTTTTGAAGATTCTTTTAATAAATTTTCCAATAATGCATATGCAGACTTAATGACACTTGTTTTAAAAAATAAACTGAGTACTTTAACAGGCAATAAAATAAATTCTTTTTTTAATAAACATTCTAATTTATCGATTAGTCCATTACCAAAAAATATTTAACAAGAATATAAATTCATGAATAATATAAAACATCTGAATTTAGATTATTTTAAAACTTGTGTATTATTATATAATAATATA
>CAJVPV010003409.1:0-11343 GCA_910591835.1 Acaulospora morrowiae | reverse complement strand
CATGTAATCAAATAAATTATACTACATGTAAACTAAAATATGTAAATAATAAATAAAAACATAACCGTTCCGATACCTGTAATCACCCTCTGTATTTTAAACATTCAGTTTAGCCAAGACTTACTAGAATTTAGTCAGTGAGATATTATTGGCAGGATGAGGGTACATCAATACATCAAATTTATCTGGGAATCAAATCCAGCCTCACACTTCCTAATTTAGCCTAGTAACACATGTGGAGAATTACATTTTATAGAGTCATGCAGTCAATCATCGCAAGTGTACCTCTTAGGATAGAACATCCCATGATACAAGCAACCTCCTGCATCCCCGACTGGATCCTCGCTATCATTGGACATGTGAAACTTTTACTGATAGTTGTGTGACTAATGGTTTTAGCCATCTATACCTTTCTTTCTGCTACCGGAAAGATTCCATGAAACTTCTTTTCCCTTTTGGAGGTATTTCCCAGGCAATACTTGATCAGAAAGTTTATCAATCAGATCATCTATTTTTTCGACCTATGGGATGTAGTCTACCCATAAGGCTCCTTAATCACCGGAACAATTCAAATCGCTTTTTATCACGAGTTACAGAGGCAGTGACACAAAGTCTCTATTTTGGATATGTGAATTGTTCCCCAGCTGGAATTGAACTGTGGGTTATAGGTTAACCCTACTCTGCCTTAGCCTACTGGACTATGACCAGGTAGGTCTAATTATATAAATATATTTGTATTTTTTTGTATTATATTAATAATCAAACAACCTATGGGTCCATAGCTCAGTGGTTAGAGCGCCATAGGTCTGTATCACAAGCTACAGGTTCAATTCTACTAGGGGGCTAATGTGATTCCCTGATTAACAATATGGAAACCTGTATGCCATCGGCCTAACCGTATAATAACCGATGCTTCTAATTATAGAAAAACTGGTCTATAAATAGATTGTGATACGATCGAATGTCCGAAATTGACTAGGATTATCCCCGACACGATCACATTGCCAGAAATGGTAATAAGAAGAGTAGATCCTAAAACCGGTAGAGTGCTTTTGAAGGATTCCTAATGGTTGTGTTGAAGGATACTAATCAAGCATTTGGCTGTGCCGGGTTTTCACAGACTTTACTATCGGGAGGCCTTGGTGGGAGGTGAAAGCCGCAGACCACTCCAAAGGACCGAAAACCAGGGTTCAGGATACTGTAATCGACGGCCTGATAACCAGAATACTCTTAATAAAATTGTTCTGGGAAAAATTAAGACGGATTCGCGCATCTTTCCGAAAACAGAATGGCGTGGTAAACCATTCAGGTTTAGGTAGTAGTTATACATAGCATTAAGTTAGATGATATATAGCTAGTCATATATAGATAAGTTAACTATAAACATATATGTATAATACTTGTTGGGTATATGTGACACTGCCTTAAAAAGTTCAGTAGGGATTAGCTAGCAATATAGACTAGACGTAGTATTTGTATGATGATACTACTGTAATATCTCATGTACTGAAAGCATATATTTCAATAAAAGATATGGACCAACAAGTGCATCAAATGTAATGAGCCTGAAACGATAGATCATGCAATCCAAATGCATCAAGATAAAGCAAGTATATATGAAAGTTTCATCAAAAATACCATACAAGAAATTGCCAAAAGGAAAGAAGAAGATGCAAACGTGACAAACTTAAAAGAAAAAATTAAAAAAGCATTATCAGAGAACACTTTCAACATGATGCTAATTAGGCAGGGAATATTAACAAAAAAAATAACTCAAATTATCGGAAAGCTGACAGGAAAAAACAAAGGAAAGATATGCTGTAGCATTATCTGATCAACAAGGAATAAAGTTATAAATGCATGGAAAAAAAGAAACGAAGAAGTACAGAAATGGGAAGAAAAAGAAGGTATAACGATACAAGATAAAAGAAGTATAGGTACAAGATATACAAGGCAACAAAACACCAAAGACACAACAAAACTAGCTCGAGTCACAGAAATATGGCTTTACAATATGGAAAGACATATCATATACAAAAGTTAGTTCTTTGATAACTATATTACATTAAAATCATTTAAAGACCACCAGTATAGCCTAGGCATGCTGGCTTGAACCTCTGTAGCTAATATCCCAAGGGAATTAGAGACAAGTTCTAGCGGCAAGCCACTATCTCATAGGTAGATTTCACTATACATGTAATAGTTTATTTAGATTACAAATTTTGTAAACAAAAAATAAATAAATAAAGTAAAGTGAATTTGGCCTCGCTGAGGGAAAGAAAAAAAAAAAAAGAAAAAAAAAGAAAAAATAATCAAACAAGTGTTTTTTGATATTTATGTGATTAGGTATTGTTTTCACATGATAGAAATTTCAGTTGTATGATTTGAGTTATAAATCTATTCAATTAACTTTTCCTTCTATAGAAAATTGTGAAATATAAAGTATAACAAATTAGATTATATAATACATGCTATATTACTAAATGATTGGATGGTCATTATATATATATTATTTGGATTGATACATAGCAAAACCATGCTTAGAAACAAAATTCCTATTTGGAAATATCAATAATTAATCATTTTGATGCAAATTTGATATTTGTAATAAAATTAAAATATTGCATATACTACCCTTTATCAAAAATTTATTAATTATAATATAAAAGATGAACAAAAGTTTATAGACAACTTTTTTTTTTTTTAAATAAAATTTAATTTAAAAACTAATTAAATTTTTTTAATAAAAATATATTCAATTTATAATAATGTATTATTATATAAAAAAATTTTTTTTTTTATTTACTTAAAAATTTCATTTCAATTTTCATATAACTGCTAATACCTGCTAATAAAAAATTAACTTTTGAATAAAAAGCAATCATAATTTATGGTTACAAAAAAAAAGATACTTATTGTAATATTGCAGCTAATGTTGGATGCAAAAAAAGTATGGTGGATAATATTATAAAGTGTTTTATTGAAACTGGATCCACAGAATCAGGAATGTGATGATCGGAATGACCATGACTCCTCAATAAATATGCTTATACCACCCTTAAAAAACTTGTTACTGGCAAAAAGGATAGCAGACATGTTACTGCTACAAAATTAATCAATCTTTTTATAGCCAAAATAGAAATCAAAGTATCTAAAAAAACTATCCATCGAACCCTATATGAAGAACAGTTAAGAAGCTGTATTACCCATTCCAAGCCCTTTCTTTCAGAAAAAAATATTGAAGACTGACTTACCTGATGCCTTGCATGTAAAGACTGAACCGTTTGGGACTTTAAAAAAGTAGTCTAGAGCAATAAGTTTATATTTACTTAATTTCAGCAAGGAAGTAAATATTGTGTTTGGCATAATTCACACGAAGAATGAAATATTGAATACCTTTTTGTCACCATTAATTATAGCTCAAGCCATATATATTGGGAATGTTTTTTATAGTTCAGTGTTGGCCCTCTTGTTCCTCTTTATATCTTGGTTAAAGGTAAAATAAAATTAGTTTATTAGATAAAAAAAAAATTTTTTTTAATTTAAAAAAAAAAAATTAAACTTACTTCTTATCTTTT
Source organism: Acaulospora morrowiae (assembly GCA_910591835.1). Classification (NCBI taxonomy): domain Eukaryota; kingdom Fungi; phylum Glomeromycota; class Glomeromycetes; order Diversisporales; family Acaulosporaceae; genus Acaulospora; species Acaulospora morrowiae. The sequence goes on along the minus strand of CAJVPV010003409.1, from coordinate 7,765 downwards.
TTCCCTTATAACAAAGTCATTTATCACAACTTTTTAAGATTATCTTTTGCCAGCCTTTTGAAATTTTAATAGAACTAATTGAAATCATAGTGGCCACCTCTGGTTTCAACATAATAATGCAAGGCTACATACCACAAAAATTACGAAGAAGTTTCTTGCTAATAAAAATATTTAGATTATAAACTGGCCTTTTCGAAGTTTAGATCTTAATTCGATCGAAAACCTCTGGCATTATATTAAAGTTTGGGTTCACAAGACCAAACTTAATAATTTAATGGAGCTCAAAGATTGTGTTTTAAAATGTTGAAATGAGATCGATCCAGTATACTGCAAAAAATTGATCAAGAATATACCATGTCATATTATGGCTTGTATCATGGCTAAAGAGATGGCTACAAAATATTAAAAAAAATATAATTAGCTATATAGATATCTATAAATTAATAGAATATAAATTAATAATAAAAAAATATATAATTAAATAAAATATATATATATATATATATTTTTATATATTATAGCCATTAAATAAGAAATTTAAAAATTTTTTTATTTAAAAGTTTAGTTTTTAAAGATTTTAAATATATTTTTTATTTATTTAATTTTCTATTAATTTAATTTAATTTTTAATTTTTAAAGTTGTCCATAAACTTTTGTCCACCCTCTGTATTTTTATATAATAATACAATTAAAATTTTTGTTTTATATATAAATTTTTTTTATTTTAAAAATATACTTGTATAATTTTTATAATCCTTAATAAAGGAATCATTTATTTTATGAAATTTCGAATAAAAAATTTTTTTATAACAGCTTTGTTAATTAAAGTGTAAAATAATCTTAGATTCAATTAATCACAAAATAATAAATATTTTTAAATTATAGCAAACACTTCAGCATCCGCAGGCATTAAGTAGAACAAAAACTTTACTCGAAAGCAAGCCAAATCAAAAAATCAGAATCGACTCTCATTATTTTATTAAATATATATTATATGCGTTTCTATTCACGTTTCGGTGCAGATTTCCTCGTCTCGTACAATTAATTGTGTTCGAACACATTTAACATGTATATTCAAAGATTAACTACAATTCTGACATGAAAGGAAATAATATTAATTGCTATCAGCTAAAACAAGCACTTCACCAAATAAGTAATTCCGTCGCTAGGGTATCCAAACATTACGAAAGATCTTACTAAATTCATCTAAAAATCTAACGATCCTATTAAATATCTTCCAAAAAGATTATTTTTAGGATCTTGAGTTGAAATAAAAACCACTCCCGCGAATATGAAAGGGATAGTTATTCTCTTAGGAACCTTCAAGCCAATTAATAAAAGAAAAGATCTTTTCAGTAACATATTTTCTTGCCCCCAATACATATTTAAGAGCTTCTGCAATGGCGGCATCGACTTCGGTTTCGCTCAAAAAACACCCGGTCTGACGGTATCTTTCCCCTCTGGAACTTTCAGAATTTCTGTAATAAATATCAACCACTAATCCAAATACTCCCAAAAAGAGCATAAAAGGAATGGTATAAAAATAGCTGGCTGCAAAAAGAGCGAAACAGGCCTTCTTAAAATTACCACCAAGAAGTTTGTCTAAATCGATCAAAGACGGGAAGTATCTTGTGGCAATTAAATTAAATCCCACGGTAAATTCGTCTCCTAGAATCTTTTTCTTTATGAAGTTCAAAACCTCTGATAGAAAAATTTTTGATCCGACAGCTCCCATTTTGCAAATGAGTTTTACAAAACAAAAAAATTTTTTGTACTTAAATAAATGATAACTACGTAATTCCCACAGAAATACTGTAATGATGACAAGAATCATCTATTAACTTTTCAAACTCCGATAGATATTAACGACATCTTTTTGCCAAGAGATTAAATGAAGTGGCCCACAGATGACCCATTGTCTCATTTATGGTCAAACAATACCAATACTAATAATAATAATTCCGAAGTGATTTCATCAAAAAGCGAAACCAAGCTGAAAACAAGTCAAAAAAAAAGTCAAAGCAGCAAAAGAATTAAGCGAAACCAAAGAATAATCCTGATTCTATTTTAAAAAGGCAAATACCATTGTCCTGCAGAAGTAAAAAACTCGGTTTACCTTCAAATCTGCAAAGCTTTATACTGTAGTGGAAATAAAACATTCAATCAACTTAGGATCAGATATTACAGTAGGATAAAAATAAAGGCGATTGAACGCGATGAAACCATATATCAATAGCGATAAAACGAGACAAAAAAAAATGAAACAGCGTTAAGGAATTATATTGTGGTGACATTATTAGTATTTGATGATGAATTCTGTCGAAATAATGATAAAATTCTTACCTTTTCTTTTTCTTTTCTTTTCTTTTCTATTTGATTCAATGGAAAAAAAAATTGCGACTAATAAAGTTTGGTTAGCAACAGACTCTCCGTAACAATATATTGTTATAGGAAAAGGGATAATTTCTCACGCGATGCTATGCTGAGTATTGTGATGGGAGTAAGAGAATAATTAAAACATATATAAATATGCTTAGCTTTCGTAATAATAAAGACAGCAAAAGTATTCTCATCTGACGAATAAACTTTACCTATGGGATAAATTCCTGTGTTCCAATGTTATATTTTCGTTTCACCCGTAATCACGTGACCTATCGCCTACAAAACAAGGAGTAAGACAAGGAGAAAATAGAGTTAATGTCGACACGAACTCTATAACTAAGTAGTGCAAAGTGGACCTACTTTCCTGCTGTGTGACGTGCCGCGACCAGACTTGTGTGCAAGCGACAGACTCGCCGTTTCCCACCGTTACATCACGATCATCAACATACAATAGAAAATAGAAATTATCGGATCAAGTTCCACCAATAAACTCTTACACGAACATACACAAAGACTCAAGTCGTTACATTAGATCATATGGGTAAATATAAATTGTAATTTGAAATTTTTATAGTAAAATCTTATATCTTTCCCAATTTTTAAAATTATTAAAATTTATTTTTTGATTTTTGATTTTGACAAAAATTTTGTTTGTCATTTTTTTACAATTATTTTTAATTGCAAATCAATTGTTTCTATTAAAAATAATTGTATTTCGTTAAAAAAAGGGGGGGTTAATAATAAATCAATAAATCAATCAACATAGTTATATATAATATATTAATTCTACATACAAATTATATATCATCAATATATCCAGCAAATATAAACTGATCTCAGTTACATACCAGATAAATACATTTTAACTCATATAAAATTCTTACTAGGTTTAATTTTAACATAGATTATTTTATTAATTTATTCAATTAACAGTTATACTAAAATTCATAAAAATAATAATTTATACAAAAATTTGATAATAACAATAATATGTTCAATAGATGAAAACAATAAAAATAAAATATTTTGGTAAACAAATAACCAAACAGACAAACAATAATTATTGATTTATTTGATGATATCAATTATTAAAAATTGTATAAAAATGTTTTTATACATTTTTATTTTTATAATTCAAAATAATTATTTAAACATAACACATTTTTCTATAATAAACACGTTATTTTATTTGTTTTTTTTTTTAAAAAATAAATTTTAGGATATATGGTATAAACAGAAAAGTGGGTTTTTTCCTTCAAATTATGAGATTATAAAATGTTTTAAAGAATTTTTATCATGTAATAAATAGTGATGGTTATAATAATAATCTGATGTTATATTATTGTACTTATTAATATTAATGCATTATATTTATAACTATATTTATTTTATAAAGTTTACCTTTGGATCATATCCTATATAATGCATTTGAGTAATTCTACAGTAATTTGTAAATACTGTACTTAAATTAGCTTCATATAAACAATATTGGGTATCATAATGTCATATCTGACATGTTAAACGTGTTATATGTACTCCTTTGAAAGAAAGAAAATAACATTGATGCAAAAATTAATAATTGTAGGTTTACTTGATATCAAAGCAAATATCGTAGATAGAAATGAATTTCAGTTTTGTCTAAAAATCATCATAAAAGCGTGAGTGTAAGTATTACTATCTTTCTAATGCAAAGTCTACATTAGAAGACGAGTTTTACGATTATGATAAAAACCAAAACTAGGTTTTGCGTAGTAGCAGAAAAATCATCGTGCCACATGACAGAATCCGTAAAGTCGACATTAAGATCATCTGAAATTGGTACTTATACAGAACCTAGCGTATATTATTAAAATTGTTGATCTAAGTAATTCTTTCAAACATCTTTCTATGGCGAATTGCGTGAATACAATTATCATCAGAACAATGGAAGAATTCGATGCAATACTTGATCATTTGATAAGTGACTTTAGGCAATTGAATCTCCTTTCTAGTCTTTCTTGAAATTTAGGTTTCTCATTTTTTCTATAGATCATTGGAATCGAACCCTGTGTGCGGGGCATTGCGCTGTACTATTTAGATCATAATCACAAGAAATAACATCTGACATTACAATCTATCCAAAAATGTAGTGTGTGTATTCTATTCAGCATTCTGGTCACAATAAACCTTCACTTGGCATGGTAATTTATTGGCAGGATCATTAACGATAAAGGTTACGATAAGCCGTGGATTTATCATTTTGAGACGTGGTTACCAAGCTAAACAATAGCAAACGGAAAAAATTCACAACAAATAAACATTATTTTTGCAAAATGGAATACAGTAAAATTTATGCGCAATGAAAATATACAGTACAGTATTACAGTACACTTCAATCCCTTTGCAAATTTCATTTAGGTACACGTAGCATTCGTACGCAAATCTAAATATAGTACTGTTTGTCGTACCGTACTTCGTGTCACAAAATAATTTTCCAAGGTACTGTGACAATATAAATTTATTTCCTTCGTTCGTTCAATAGTTTCATCATTTTGCTGCTTCTAATATGAAGGATCCGATTTATCCTAAATTATCATTTGACTGTCTTAATGAAATCTTTAAACATCTTAAAAATGAACGTGTGACATTATATTCCTGCCTTTTTGCAAACAGCGGTTTATGCAAGATTTCAGTGTCTTTATTGTGGTTTCATCCTTTTGAATACCTCCTTAAGGACAACCAATATCATGCTCTGATTAGAACGTTATATTGTTGCTTGAGCGAAAGTGATAAGCAAGAAGCTCACTCTAAGGGAATTTCACTTCCCTCAAATTTAATTACTCCGTTATTTGATTACGCTAGGTTTATTAGGGGACTGGACACAAAAAATTTTCATCTTGCTCAAATGGCTTGGAAACGTCGAAGCAACTCTACCATGACCATGGACCAAATAAATTATGTTATTGGAAACCTGATTTTACAGCGCTCCGATAGCTTGAGAATTCTTGTAATCGATCACAAACTTGGTTTTTCTATGAATGAACGTCACTGTACTCCGTATATTTTTTTCTTCAGAGTCAAGAACGCTTTTTCAAACATTCAAGAATTAACAATTCGATTCCATAGAGAATCCACTTTAGTTAGCACGTCTGCATATACTATACGTAACTTGTCAAGCCTTATCAATATAATCTCTTCTCAGGCACAGAGTATTAAAAAGCTAAGTGCATACATGGACTTTTGTTTTATCAAGGAATCGTCGTTAACGGAATTTAACGACAATCTATTAGGTTTAATAAGCAAACAAAGGAATCTCATTCATCTAAGTTTACTTGGGGAGCATTGTTTTGCATTTTTCTGCTTGATGACTAAACGCACCTCAATTCAACCAAATGTCTTTAAACATTTATCAATTTCAAACATCGAAGACACTCGAACTTTCTTACATGGTCTAAGTACTTGTCAGAACCTGGAAACATTAGATATTCATGACAAACTTCCCTCCGAGATCCCTTATTCTTCGATGGTTTCGGAGAATTTTCCTTCGATTCACATCAAGCACCTGAACTTATTCCTTGCCTTTAACTTTAAGACATTAACAAAGATGCTTCTCAGGCTATCAGGCCATCGATTAATTTCAATTAGACTAAGATATACAAATTCGGAAATAATTGATTATATACGAGATTATTCGAACCAATTAAAATTTTTATCTATAGGATTCTCCTCTGATGAAGCTATCTCAATTTCCAATATGCTCCCAAAGTTAAGATCGCTTGATCATTTGGATTTGGTGTATTTTAATTTTCCTCGAGAAATTAGAGACAGCAGTATCGAAGGAATGGAAAAAAGTGGTCTGGAAATTTTGGCCAATTCATTTCCTTCTAATTTGAACATTCTGGGATTAGACATGATTTTTCCGACAAATAAGATGATCTTGGATACCATTCTTGAAAATGTGCAAATTCCCCTCAAAAAATTGAACATATACAACACGATGACTGTTGAAATTTCTCACACCATTATTAATTATGTTGAAAGGATCGGTGGATTAAAAAAATTAGGAATAAATGATAAGAAATTCAAAGAAAAATGGGGAGGCCATCGGTTAATCGAGTCTGTTAGCGAAGCTGATCACATCATTCATTTTTTATGAGAGGAATTACTCTTTTACAGCTGGCAAGGAAATTATATTCTATTTGTTGCTTATAGTTATACCAAATCATGTGAAAAAATGTGTTTTCATGAAGTACATTGTGTATATTTCTTATTTAATAAAAAAATTTATTAACATGAAGGCATCAGATGGAGGACGTTGACCTTCAAAAATCCATAATTCCAAAAGATTGGATTTTACGAGGTGAAAAAAAGGACATGATGTTGAAGCTTAAAATGTTTACCAACATACACGGGATAAAAAAATTGCAAATAATTATGTTAGTAGAATAATAAGCATCTGCATTGTGTAACACTACGTTGAATTGTATTTTTGTGCACATTGTAAATACAGTAAATTGTAAAATTGTAAAAAACAAATATTTTTAATAATTATTGTTTCTCCTAAAAACATATTTAAATTACAATAGAATAATTACACGAATTCTATTTGACTTTAACCTTATATTAATTAAAACATTAAAATCCTTCAACAAATAAATTATAATTTATATATTAAAAATTATCACAGTAAAAGATTTTTATAAATGCTGATTATGATTAGTTAAATTAAAAATACATTTTTTAATATGTAACATAATTGATGGCAATGTCAAATGCATTTTTAGGTAATTGATTAATTATTAGTCTACAATAACAAACTTAATTTACTATTTCAATACTACATTTAGAAGTTAAATTAATCATTCAATAATTAAAATCTATTTTATTATTAAACAAATCTGTTTTTTTTTAAAAAATAAATATTATTAAAATTTTTTACTTATATATTATACTATAAATAAATAAAAAATCAAATCCTGGTTTTATAAAATTATGTATATTGCATAGGAATAATAAACAAATTATCAAGTTATATATTAAAATTATTTTACTAAATTTATGCACTATCATTTAATATAAATTTCTTATAAAAATAAATTTCAATAATAAATTAATTTGCATATATATATTATATAAAAATAAAAAATAATTAAGTATTAAAATAATATTATAGAATCAATTATATTATATAAATAAAAATACAATATTGAAAATTAAAAATAGAATAGAATAAAAGGTTTTTCAATTAAATATTAAATTATTTTATATATACTAATTTATTTTATATTAGATTCAAATGTTTTTTCAATCAAATATAAATAATAATTTGTAACAATTTGGGTACTGATCTACCACGTGACACTGGATACATGCCATGATCGCCGAACTGCCGATCACTTAAAGC
>CAJVPV010003408.1:0-11345 GCA_910591835.1 Acaulospora morrowiae | reverse complement strand
GTAAAACATTTTTTCTTGCTTAAAATTACCATAAAAGGAAAATTTTTAACAAAACAGACGTGATCAGGAGAGAGTTTATATATTAAAATTATTTATATTATTAATTTGAAATACTAGCAATATATATAATATTTACTTCTTAATATTACTTAGTATATATTATTGTATTATAAAAATTCAAAAACATTTATTTAAAAAATTTTTTACCAAAAAACTATAATCAGTTTACTTTTGCTAACTAATAATTATATATTTTTTTTTAATATAGGAAAACTTTATCACTTTATTTATTATAAAATTATTTAAACTTTATATATAGAAAGCAATATCTATTATATAACTTAATAAGCTAATAAGTTTAATGCTAGTTTATTTATATACAACTATCTAAGCAGTAAGTAAAACAAATATTAAAATCATTATATATTAAAAATAATATTGAATAACTAAGATCTTTACTTAGAAAATTAATGAAGAAAAAAAAAAGAGAAAAAAATTAATTTGATATATCTTAATAATTAATAAATAACTTTTTATATTATAACTTTGGCTTATGCAGCTATGGATTCAGAGAAAATTAAATGTAAATATATATTTTCTAGTAAATACTCCAAAATTGTAATTTTTTATTAATACTAATTACCAAATCTAAAAGCCCTAAGGCCAAGTGAAATGCAACTCTAAAATCTTCTAATAAATACTTCAAAAAAATTAATTGACTTAAGCTGTCAAATCTAGAAACAAAAATATTAAGCAAGTTACAACTCTTACATGTTTGGGAATGCTTTTCAGCTTCTGGGTTTGGTGAGCTTGTTTATTTTCAACAAAACTTAAATGCAGAATTAATGGTTGAGATGTATAAAATAGGTCTTATATCTTTTGTAAATAAACTTTTTGGCAATGGTTCTATAGAGTGGGTGCTTCAAGAGGACAACGATCCTAAATACTGTTTAAAAATCGTTAAATGCTGAAAGGAAGAAAATAACGTCGAAGTTCTCACCTGGCCGGCGATATCACCTGACCAAAACCCAATAAAAAATGTTTGGGCAGTTATGAAAATGAATGTTGCAAAAAAAAAAAATAAAATCCTTAAAGGGTTAGTAAGGGAACTAGGAAATGAATGGAACCATCTCTCAAATGATATGGTGACAAAATTAGTTGATAGCATGAAAAATCATGTTACTTGTTTAATAGAAGCCGAGGATAACTATACTGTATACTAGTATCAGTATAGACCGAATATATCTAAATAAAAAAAAATTTTTTAATTTATCTTACTTTTGTGTAGAGTTAGAGGTGGAGGGATACTTATGCTGGTAACTGTATATATAATAAGACTTGAGATGTGGTAAATTTGTTATATTGTTTTTGATAATATAATAGAATAGATAACTTAGTCTTATTCTACTTATTTTTATTAAATTATTTAATATTTTATTTTTAGCAATAGCATTTATTCATTTATTTATAGCATATATAGTTAATTATAGTTTGTATAATGGAAATCAGATAGTCCAAGAGACCTAACTAGCCTACAAGACTCAAAAGATCCACAAGACTATCTAATCTATAAAATTATGATATTGTGACAAATAGATTAAACAATCTAGGCAACCCAAGCAGCCCAGGCAGTTCATGTAGGAAAATATTATATAAATAGCCACTGTTTATAAAATTGTTCAGTTAGTTTTAAGATAATTTACTCTTGTAATCATTTAAAATTCTGTTTTTGATATTTTATTAAATATATCTTGATTACAAAAATTCTTGAGAAATCTTTGCTATTTCTTGGAATATTTGTAAGAAATTATTTTTAGAACAATAGATAGTTTTATATAATTTCTAATTTCTTCTAAAAATTATTATTCAGATACTTGACCAAAACAATTTTGATTACAGTAAAGATAACTTTTCATATTAAAGAAAAGAAAATTGGTTTTTTATTTAATAAGTCTAGAATTTGATCTTCTGCATATAATATTTAGGACTATACATGTGGTATAAATTATTTGCTATTGACTTAATTCTCAAAATTCTCAAAAATAATTGCATCATAACTCAATTATTTATATGTTTTAATAGTAACTCAATTAATTGTATCAAATAATTGTATCAAGAATCTATGAATTTCAGCAACATGTATATCTAGGACTACTTAACCTAAATCTCTTAGATTATAATAATAAGGAAACAATCAATAGTCTTCTTTAGAAAAGAATTTATATTCTCGATAGTAATAAAAAAAGAGAAAAGTTTTTTTAAAGAAAAAAATAACTTGACAAGAAGTCAAAACTTGTTTCATTAAAATTTTCTAAAAAGAAAGTTTTTTAAAAAAGTAAAGGAAACAGGAAAGAGTTTTTTTTTTTGCTAATTAATAATTATTTTAAATTTAACTAATCAAATACTATTAAATATTAAAATAAATTTATATTACTAATATATTACATAATAATCAATATAAATAAAACTATTTTTAATAAAATGTAATCAAAACAAAATTATATTACTAATAATTATCATTACTACAATTAACAATTCAAATAATTATAATTTTAATAACAAATAATATCAACTATTCTATTATCTATATTAATAAAAGGGTCTATAGTGTAGTGGTTAACACTTTACAGGTCAAATTACAAGATATCAGTTCAATCCCATATGAGGGCAGTTGAATAAAATTAATATGGTATCTGGTGCCATAACCAGTATAAGCGCTGTTTCTTATGAGAAGCCGTTTCACACACTGATCTAGCAGGTATTGAGATTGTGATTTCCAAAAAAAGTGTCATGGCATGACGATTGTTCAGTTGGTATTACAATGATCACTGAAAGTTGTAAGGTGTATAAGATGTCTGCTTTCGATAAAGATGGCTTAATTATTATTTCCTTGTGATACCTGGTGTCTTTTTCTGCAAGTTTTTAGAAAGGTCTTATTCCAATCCAGTAATAGATCACTCTGACAGTTACCTATCTCGAGAAGGTAGCCAAAACAGCAGTAAGTACTGATAGCTGAAACAATCTATGGGCCATAAATCTGTGAAATAAGTTCCTTGAACGTTTTTGGGTAGCTCTAGAAAGGTGGAAATTAAATGGTACACCTATTTGCAGGTGGTTGTATTTAGAAGGATTCTCTTTGCAGTAGTTCTATTCGCCAAAAATAGGTACTACCCCCAGTTTACTACATTCAAACTTCCTCTTAAAAAATTTCACAATGCCAAATAGAACATAATGATATAATAATAACACTAATGGATCTTTGGCACATTAGCCTCAGCACAACTCCTCTGGAGTAATGCTGACAGCAACAAGCTGATATGAAGTAAAATTGATATAGTCTAGTGATACGTAGAATTGTTTATAGATAGTAGTTCCTGTAATATATGAAATACATATGTGAATAAAATAATAAAGTACGCTAGGCAAGGTTTAGTTGGTTAAACATAAAAAAAAAAAAATCTATATTAATAAAAAACATATTTATAAAAGAAAAAGTCTAAAGATATTTTATTTATTAATTGTTTTTTTATAAAAGGATCTAAAGATACTTTATATATTAAATCTATACGTGTATCGCAACTTAGCCCTTCAAAAAAAAAAAAGATACTTCTTATATTTTTACTAAAATTTTAAATAAAGTATCAAAATGATACTATTAAAAACTTTAGTTTTTACTCTATATAGGACCAAAAAAATTTTTATGTATTAATTATTTTATAAAGAAAAAATCCAAAAATGTTTTATTTGTTAATTAATTTTCTAACAAGATATAATTTTTGTTTTTACAAATTTTATAGTTTATTTGATTTTATTTTAATTTTAATTTCAATTATTTCAATTGTTTTCTCTTAATTATATTTATTTATTTTTTTTAATATTTCTATATTTTTTAAAATTACAAAAAAATTTTATAAAATTTTCTGAATAAATAATATAACTGCTATTTAAATATAATTAATATATAATATTGTTTTTAATTTTTTTTTAATATTAACTACAGTGGTTGTAGAAAAGATCTGGACTTTTCTTATGACTAATAAAAAACTTGTAAAATATATTTTATTTGTATAAAAATTCATAAAAATAATAACAATTGTTATAAAATATATATATATAAATATTAATAGTCAGATTTTTTTCTCTTCCTCTTAATTACTTATTCAAAACAGTTTTTTATACTACTTGCTAAATTAAGGTAAAGATCTTGATCTAAACTATTCCATTCTTTTTAAATAATTGACTAAAAATTAGTAATACTAAGTTTTTTTTTTATATAAATTTATTGTTTATGGTTTTCTCTACTTTATTTTTTAGTATGGCTTATAGATTCTCTATAGGATTTAAATCAAACAAATTCAAAGGCCAATTGAGCATTTGAACATAGTAATCTTCGAAAAGTCAACATGTAACTTGAGCCATATGGATAAAAGAGTTGTCCTACTGGAAACATTAGCTATAACCTGCTTGTAAAGTATTAGGAAAAAAGTGAGTTTCATAGTATTTTTGTGAGTTAAAATTTTCTGTAAATAAAACTAATACAATTGGCTCCCATGCAGAAAACACTTTCTATATATGAATTTTAAATATGTATTTATTATACTATAGTGTGAATACATGTTTCTATAACAATACCTTACTTTTTATGTGTTTCTGAATATTTGTAGTATTGTTTTATCAAAAAAAATCATACTAGATCACTTGTCTTATACATGTTTACGAGCCTAATCAAGACAGACAGCAATGTGGGAGTATTGGAAAAAAAAAATGCATAACGGTCAGCAAACAATATATTGGAGGTTCTTTTTATGAATTTTCTGAATAGTATGAACTGATATATTTAAGTTGAAATAAGTTTTATTAAGTTTGGCAATTGTTTTAGTAGCAGTAACTATATTATTGGCTCATATGAGTTGCCCAAGATGATGATGCTCTTTTGATATAAAAATTTTGGATTTTTCAAAAATAAAAAGTGAAACAAGTATTTTTTTTTTGAGTTAATTTATATAATTATATGTTATACTCTTTGAAAAACTTGTAATTCATATGATTTCAGCAGATTTTCTTATACCATTATTCCATAACTGCCTTATGATTTTTCTTTGTATAGCAAAATTAATATTAAATAATATTAATTACATCTAGTACTGATTTAATAGCTTAAAATAGTCAAGTTATTTATATAAATCAGTATGCATGAGTTATTTAATATAAATAATCCATTTCAAAAATGGATTTAGCCAAAATTTAGTTGTTATTACACTTTTTTATATAATGAAACAAAAGTCTGTATCTTTTTTGTGACTACTGTAAATATATATACATAAGTAAACTAATATTTAACTTGTTATTTTTTATATATAAAAAAAATATATATTTTTTTTTTCAATGACTGGCGTACACCTTGCTTTATTAGGTTTATAAAATTAGCATGTACAAATCTGTTTTATACAAATTTTCCCACTATGTTTACCTGATAAAGCTACCTAAGCAAAATTATTCCTAACTACCAGATGGCTTATTGCCCTCTATTCTTTCTATATTATCAGCACCAGGATCCTAATAGTATAGGTAAAGTGCTAATGTGCCAGGATGTGTGCCTTCCAGTCCCACCCACTATCCGATGAATAGAAACTCAAAGAACCATATCCTAAAATGGTTAGCCGCGAACTAGCCATATCCAACAAGGAGTCTTTGTGGCTCTAGCTAGGTCTCTTAAAAAATTGGGGTTTTTTTTTATAGTCTCATGGATTATAGGAGTAAAAAAGCGTGCTCTATGTATGAGTATCGGGGAAAGCACCAAACTTGACAACGATTATTGTAACACTGCCAGATGATCGTTACACTGCTATGCCTTTCTTGGTATTACAATCCTAACACCTGTTGAATCAACGTGTGAATTGGCTTCTTATAGGAAACAGCGCATATTAGGTTATAGCGTCAGATATCATCTTGAGACGGTCCAGTTACCTTCACCTGGAACTGAACTTGGTATCTTGTGACAGCGATCAAAAGATGCTGATCTTCTGCCTCCTGGTTTAAGGATCCACATTAGTCCCTTGAAGGATTTGAACCATTATCTTAAGATCTAACTTGCAGAGCACTAACCACTGTGCTATAGATCCACAGGTCTTATAAAAAATATTATTATTATTTTTTTTAATGACTAGTATTGTGGGAGTGGATAATCTTGGCGAGGCGTTTGATTTGACCGAAATAAGTAATTTCTCTTTATTAATTTTCTTTTGTCATCACTATCTGCTTCCTTTTATTTTAAAGAATAAATGCTAACATTTTATACTTTTTTATAAGGAAAGTTTAAGAACAATTTAGAAACATAATGAAAGGTAAGGGAATTTCTACTACTTTCTGGCGCTATTATCTAATCTAACATTAATTACATCATTATTATTTCGTTACAAGCGCCGGTTTCAGATCTATTTTTATCTTCCTTTTCTTTTCGCGATCCCGTATCGATCATCGGTCACGTGACCTTAATCGCATTACTATTGTTTTTATTCTTCCTCTCACAACTCCCCCACGCCTATCTTATGCGTCCCATGCATTAATATTTCCACTAGGCGTGTGTCTGTCATCATATTTCATTTAGTGATGGCCGATAGGTTATTTATTCGCTGGGTTGTTGGTAGTCGGTTGTTGGTTGTCGGTCGTCTTCTTTTTCCACTTGTGTCTTACTCCACGACGTAGTAAGCGGGTTAACTTTATCAGGCGATAATGTGACATAGCTATCATTGCAATTCGTGCCATCGACGTAGCAAGGATGCTTACTTCTCTCCCAATTTTTCACAGGGTCCTCCAGCGGACTAGATCATGATGAATTTCGATGCAGCATGTGACGTGTTGATGAGGTTGTTTGGACTTCTGCTTATAAGCACACATTGATATAGGTGTGATCTTCCGTGGGTACATTATCGCGGTTCCTTGATCCTTCTTTTGTGTCTTCCATCGCCTTCTTTTTCCAATTCGGGAACTATTTACCAAGTTGGTTTGCTTTGTCGCAGGTTGAGCGCATTCCAGGTCGGGTGTAGCGTTATATCCTCCTGGATTACGACAATCTGTTAGGGCTAATTGTACTTTGGGACTGGTCAGGTTGAATGTCGTCGCGGTAGTATACGGGTTTCCGAATTTATTCTTCTCCACCTTTCTGAAGGTGTGTCGTAGCATGTATCCCGATGTTTCATTACTGGCGTCCTGTTTCACGTCATCTTGGGCAGCCATAAACTCATCGTAGGGTAGCCCTTGACCCTTTTTCACTTCATAGTTTTCTGTGGCAGTTCTTTCAACCTTATTCATATGGTCTCCCACTGGTACAACTTCTCTCTGCGGCTCGGGGCATATACCTTCATCCTGATCCCCTTCTGCGACATCACGTAGTGGCATACCTTCGGGTTGATCCTTCGTTCCCTATTGATGATGCTTTATAATTGGGTCTTGTGTGGCTATTCTATCGATTTCTTCCAGTTTGCCCTCTTTTATTCGTTCGTTGTTGTTTCAGTATTTTGCATTCTCTTGAGTAAGTGGTGTTTCATCGTAGGTAAGTTCTCGAGATTCATCCGTTGGGTTATCAGTTCCTTCCTCATTGATCGGGACTTTATCGTAAGTGGCTTCTGTGGTTTCGTCAACTAATTCTGTTGGCGTAATAGAGTATTCATCCAAAGTTCCTATAGTTTCTTTGTCATTATTATTTTTTAATTCTCGCGATGGTTTTTCTTTATCATGCGAGTCAGGGCTTTTTCCTTCGTCACTTCGCTTTTCGGACTCATCAATGATATTGTCCGTGGCACAGTTTAATAGGGCTATACCTTTACTTCCAGTTTCCTTACTGTTGTATCCTTTTTCGTCGCTTTCTCTGTTGCTTCCTCCTTTCTTGCTTTCTTTCTCATCACTTGTTCCATCATTTCCCTTAGATAGCCATACTGACGGGTATGCGGTGGAGTCTGGGATACATATTCAAGGTCTGCTGGAAGTGTCAAAGACTTTCTTGATACTGCAGCCTCTTCCAACGGTGCTGGCGAGGTTCGTCTCTTCTTTTGGTACAGGTACATTGTAATTTGTGTTCTCCACCCCTAATGCAGCTTTGATCACCTCATAGATACTAGTTGCGTTCCTAACGGCAAGCGTAGACGCTATTTTCTTTTTTAAGCCATTCGTGAACAGCTCTATCACATATCTTTTAGGATACTTCTGTTCGGGGTTAGCCTTTTTTACTAACTTCCGAAATTTACAGGCGTAGCTAACTACCTTTTCGTCCTCTCTCTGCCTTAGTTTGAGCAATTCTGCTTCCCACCGATGCTGTTGCTCGAGCATCATGAAATGCTATAGGAAGGTTGGTATAAAGCTTCCTTTGTCTTCATGCTCGTTCCAATAAATAAACCAGTCCTGATTGTTTTCATACCAGTTTTTGGCGTCCACTTCTAAGTAGCAGCTTACCCCTCTTAGCTTCTTGTTATCCGGCCAACCATTAGATTCAGCGGCCTTTTCGTAATGGTCTAACCACGCATGTGGGCTTTCTCCGGCTTTTCCCTGGAACCCACGTAGCTTGACTCGTTGGACCTTTTCTTCTCGCTTTTGTTCCTTAATCCTCAGGTCTACTGCGTTGTCAAGGGCATATACTAGCTTCTGCAAAATGCTTAGCTGCTGGGAAAGTTTGTAAGTTATATCAAGATTCATTGCCACTTTTTAAGGATCGTCACAGTGCCGCACAGGTATATTTGTTTATTGACTATTTGGGGTATTAGAAGCGTTCCAAATCTTTGATGGTCGGTTTTCTTGCTGCTCTTTCATCAGGTCGGGTCGTTATACCACGTAAGTGTCTGAAAGGGTAAGGGTAAAATAAAAGAAAGTAAAATTAGGAAGTCGGGTGGTAAAATAAAAAAAAGATTCTAACGAATGGATTTTTTTTTTTTTATAATAGGAATTAGAAAAAGTGTTTTTTAAAGAGAAATGCGTTCGCAAGGAAATATTGGGGGGGTAATGATGCGTCGAATCTCACAATAACCACCAAAATGTGGGAGTGGATAATCTTGGCAAGGCATTTGATTTGACCGAGGTAAGTAATTTCTCTTTATTAATTTTCTTTTGTCACCACTATTTGCTTCCTTTTATTTTAAAGAATAAATGCTAACATTTTATACTTTTTTACAAGGAAAGTTTAAGAACAATTTAGAAACATAATGAAAGGTAAGGGAATTTCTACTACTTTCTGGTGCTATTATCTAATCTAACACTAATTACATCATTATTATTTTGTTACAAGCGCCGGTTTCAGATCTATTTTTACCTTCCTTTTCTTCTCATGATCCCGGGTCGATCGTCGGTCACGTGACCTTAATCACATTACTATTGTTTTTATTCTCCCTCTCACAGTATATATCTTATTTATTGAATATTGTTATAAGTATTCTTATATATTTTGCGACAAATTGTTGGACTTTATCTATTTTCTAAACTATCTAAGATAAAATATATTACCTATTGGTTGGTTTGTTGCCTTTCATACCTTCTATATTATTTATACTAGAGCTTTAATAGTATAGGTAAAGAACTAACTTGTCAGGATATATACCTTTAAGTTTTTATTTGCTATTTAATAAACAAGAACTTAGAAGACTATTTAAAAATAATCAGTTGCAAACTAGTTATATCTCATTATATTCTATAGGCCGTTTATTCGAAATTAAAAAAGTAAAAATGGAAGTATATATACTTGTTTATATATAAATATCAATAATAATCTGCAGAAAAACCTTTATAAAACTTGTAAAACATATTTGTAAAATTACAAAGGGGAAAAAACTACTTATTGTTCTAAAGAAACTCCCATTTTATATACTATTGTGATTTTTATATTAATTTATAATTAGTCCATACTCTTTATACCTTTTTGTTAATTTTTATCTAATTTGAAAATTTTTTAATTAAGATTTAGTTATTTTCTTTCTGTTTCAAGTGAAATGCTATCATTGCTATCTATTATAGTCAGATAAAGTTCAATTATAAAATATTCAATTCTAACTAAACAAGAAATTGAATACTGTATTACAAGTAAAGTTCATAAAGAAGAGTGAAGAATATTGGTCTTTATTTTCATTTATGATTATATATTTTATCATATTAACATTGTTATTGTATTTTGTTAACTTATATTTTTTAGTTATATGAGAAATATTACTCAACTTTTTATTATTAAGAAGCTAACACAAATCCCATTGGTACTTTCAGTTTGCTATTTAAGACAATTTGTTTAAGAATAAAAAAAGCTGTTTTCAGCTTTATAGCTTCTTTATTAGCAAGAACTATATTTTTAGAGAAAGTATAGTTTAGTACTGTTAATTAGTGTATTTGTGAATTCTTTAATGGAAGTTTTCTTTCAAAAAAGAAAAAACTTCCTAAAAAATAAATTTTTAAAGAATATGTGATAAATGGGAAAGAGTTTTTTTGTAATAAAAAATATTATTTATTTTATAATATATATTTCAGTATATACAAATCAAATAAAAAAATAATATTTACTTATAAGAAAAATTTATCCAAAAATATTAAATAAAAATATATATTAATTTAATAATATAATAAATATAAGGCAAATATACTGTATATATTTTTAAAACTAATTATATTATATATATAAATAGTTTCTTAATTATTGCTAATTAATAAGACAAATATATATATTGAAATTAATAATAAACAAATAAATAAAATAATATTAAAATAAACAAATTATATATAATATATCAAATAATATATTAGTAATTAATTATATTTATTTAATTAAAAGTATTAATATTATAATAAATAAATAATAAAGTATTTAAAAATACTTAAATAATTATAATTGTATATTAAATAATTTAAAATTTTTTAAAAAAATTTTAAAAGCAATTAATATAATAGAAATAATTTTTGATTAAAGTTTATTTAAGTTTGAAAATTTTATTTATTTTTTAATTATATAAAAAATTTAATAACAATATTTTTTTATTCTTTTGTTATTTTATATTTTATTTTATATTTTATTTTTTTTTTTTAAAATTAAACGACATTAGATACAAATTCTTTATTGATAACAATGTATTCATTATATCAAGAATCCTTTGTAATACATGACTACAACTAAACACTAGCCTATCAACTTTTTATTCATCTGATACCCAGAAGCCTATCACTTAATGACCTTTCCTTGTGATACCAGGGGGCTATAGGGGGTAGAAATCCTATCGCTAGTTTTAAACTACCTAACCTATAGGACTTATATGCTTATGAGGGGCTTATACTGTTAATTATCTTATATAGATTACCTTTCACATCACACCTCTCTCAATCCA
>CAJVPV010003407.1:0-11347 GCA_910591835.1 Acaulospora morrowiae | reverse complement strand
AATAGTCAATAGGCAGTGTTAATTCTATATAGAAGACATAAAAATGTATTTCAAATTGATGATGTTCATATGTAGAAGACACTTGATGTTATATCTAGATATTAATTATCAATAAAGATTCGTATCGATGCACGTTCACCTTAAAAAAAAAAAAAAAAAAAATTATAAACAATAAATTTAAATTTTCTTAAAAATAGGCATTGAGATTGTGATTTCTCGTTAAGGTGTCGCAGTATAACAATTGTCTGGTTGGTGCATAATGATCATTGAGAAGTCCCTTCATATGTAGGTTGTGTAGGCCCCCTATGTATGTCGTATCCAATAGGCCGAATCTGACCATTCAAAAATTTCCTAGTTTGGAGCTATTCCAATCCAGCACTTGCTTAAAAGAAGTGATCTGTGGGAAAGATCTACCGAAGCCGCAGGTGGTGACAAGGAGCAAGTATCCTCTCCGAGGGTCCAAACGAAAAGTATCAGGGTATCTGGAAATCCTAATCAACTTTTGTGGGATAGACATAAGGCCTCAAGACCAGATTATAGGTTAGGTGGTTTAAAACTAATGGTAGGAATTTCCCCCCTATAGAAACCCCACCCGACATGTTGGATCCACCTTTGGTATAAAATTCATATAATTGGGTTCTTAAGATGGATGGTAAGCTGTTACCCAGACAGAGCAGTGTTAGTTACAGTTAGAACTGTCATCAGACACAATCGACAAACAAAGCAATTGTTCCAATTGTAAAAGACACTTGATGTAATTCCATTATGAAAGTATCAATAAAGATTTTCATCGTTGCCTGTTTATCTCAAAAAAAAAAATAAAAAAAGCAATTTTATTTATTTTAAAGATTATATTATTGAAATTTTTTTTTAAAATTTTAATAATTTTAATATTTATTTAATATATTTTAATATATTTTTTATTAATATACTATATTTTATTATAGT
This sequence comes from Acaulospora morrowiae, assembly GCA_910591835.1. Classification (NCBI taxonomy): domain Eukaryota; kingdom Fungi; phylum Glomeromycota; class Glomeromycetes; order Diversisporales; family Acaulosporaceae; genus Acaulospora; species Acaulospora morrowiae. The sequence goes on along the minus strand of CAJVPV010003407.1, from coordinate 10,399 downwards.
ATATTATTAATTTTTTTAAAAAAATTTTAAAATATCTATAATTTTAGATAATATAGCTACTTCAAAGTATTATAGTTTAAATACAAGTTGTAAAGTATTTTTGTAATTTAAGTAACTATTTAAAAAAAGATTAAAAGAATATATTTTATTAAGAGCTCAAAAGTAATTATTATTATAGCCATTTCTTATATAAAATAAATGAATTACACATAAACAATTATAATAAAGTAATCTATAATTAATTAAATATTATTAAAAAACATATTTTTTTTTTAGTTTTAAAAGAAAAACAATTAAGATATAATATAAATATTTTAAATTCTTATGTTATTTTATAATATTCTTATAAATTTCTTTAATAAAATTATTATTTTATTATATTTTAACTTTATATTTTATATTTTTTCTTTTAAAATTTATTTTTTATATAATTTTATCTTTTGATTTTAATATTAAAACAAAGTAAAAAATTTAATTGAAATAATGATATTTAATTATTTATATTAATTTATTTAATATTGTTTGAATTATTATATATTGAATAAATTAAATTATTAAAAATTAAAAATATTTTTATCAATAATTTTAAAAGTTTTAATATAATAAATTCTAAATTTTTTTTCTTTAACTTTTTATAATATTTTTTTGACTTTTTTTATTTTATTTTATTTTATTAAAAAAACCTTGTTTATTATAAATTTAAATATGTACAATTCTTATTTTACTCTTTTAAAACAATAACAATATCTAAAAATTCAATTAATAAGATTAAATAAATATAATACTTGATTAATTATGAAAAAAAAATTATAAGTAATTTATAAATAACTTATATTTATTTGTAAACAACAATTAAATTAATAATAAAAATTATAAAATTTTTAGTAGTTAGGTTTTAGTTATATTATTTAAATTTATAAAGCTATAAAAATAGATTTTGTTTATTATAATTTTAATAATTAAATTTTAATATTATTGCTTAAACTATAGCATATAGCAATTATTTAAGAACTAAATAAGATATAAAAAATAAAAAATTTATACTGTATATAAATATAACTTTATTATTTAAAGAAGTATTTTTAATTAATTGAATTATTAAGTTTTTATTATATAATATTGTTATTATTGTTATTACAAATAAATTTAAATTAACTTAATTATTAGTAAAATAAGTTATTGAGGTTTTTATTAATTATTATAATTATATTTATTGTTAAAGAGATAAAACCGATTTTAATTTTTGTATTAATTAAAATAACACAATATTGTATATTAATAAAAAAATAATTGCAAAGATTTGTTTAAATCAAATATAAATTTAAAAACTTATTTAAATATAACTTTAAATATAAATTTTAATATTGAGAATTGAAATAAAAATAATATTAATAGTTTTTAAAAAAATAAAAATATATATAAACAAAATTATAAATAAAAATCACAATAAAATTTTTTTATACAATTAAAAAATAAACAAAACTTTGAAACTTATTTGATATTAATTAAAGATTTTATTTAAGACAAAATAATTTTTAAAGTTTTTTATTTATTATTATTTTTTTTTTTAAGGTGAATGTATATCAATGTGAATCTTTATTGATATATAATATCTAAATATAATATCAAGTATCTTCTACATATGGAAACATATTCAATTGAAATGATTTTACATACTATGTTTTTTATATATAGAATTAATACTGCCTATTGACTATTTCTAGTAATATTTATCTTTATTAATCCAGTAATGTCAATTTACATCTCAGGATGAATTCACACTCTGGATGAAACAAATTCAAAGGGTGAAAAGTCTTATCACCAGTTTAAACCCACCTTTCTGCTAGGTTCAGATTCAATAACCTTGTGGCTACTTACGATTGGAGAACTATAGAATATTATTATAGAGACCGATTTCAGTTATTCTAGTTACCTATTATCACTAGTCCTCAGAATGCACCACTAGTATAGCATAGTACAACCGTTCTCACCACTTGTGGCCATGATATCCTTGTTTGGATTCCTGATTATTCTTGTTTTGGTCCTCAATAGGTTCACTTTGCTTGATGATTTTTTTTATCTTCTTATCACCTGTGACTGATAGTCTTGCCTTGTGTGATCCATATTTTTAAGCTCAGAGAGTATCAGTATGGGATAGACCTTAAAGTATCAGATTAGGATAAACTAGCTTAGGATTTGTCTTTTTTTGTTCACACTATATTATAAGTTTGCTGTACCAGGAGAGATAATATTTGATAGGCTTTTATTGAAGTTAGATCAAAAGCCTTTCCTTATGCAACCTTTTCTGCTTTGATCTGTTTTCAGCTCGCGATCTTCAAAAAGACCAAAGGTCCTATCTTTATGTAGCCTAATTGAATATGGTCATAATCTGGATGTTTGGGTATGACATTTGTGGCAATCCAGTAAATCTACAAATAAAGGATAAATTTATATATTTGTCTCCTATAGGTATTGATTTTAAAGTTCTTTATTCTTGAGTTATAACCTATATAATATATAAAAAAAAAGTAGAATTAATTTTTTAAAAAAATTATTATAAATAAATATTTTTTTATTTAAAAAAAAACTTTTTCTTAAAACTTTAGAAAAATCTAAATTGTTCTTATTATTATTAATTTATTTATCCCAATAATAATTACAATAATATTTTATATCACAAAAAAAAAACTTTAAAACAAAAAAGTTTCTTAAAGAATTATTTCTTTAATTAATAATATTTATTCAATTACTTAATTCAGAAAATAGAAAGGTATAAAATTATTCAATTTCACAAATGGATTTTCCTAAACTATAATAAAATTTTTAAAGTTAGAAGAATCTCAAAAAAACAAATATTTAAAATTATCTTTACAAAATATAAATTTTTGACTTATATCTTTTTAAAAAAGCAATGAATAATAAATTAATATAATTGAAATTTAAAAATCTACTTTATTCTATTCAAATTATATTTAATAGAAAAATTAGATAATAATTTTTATTTGATTGTACTTATAGTATTTGAAATAAGAAAAAATATTTGATTTTAAATATTATAAAATTTTTAGTAATAAAGATATAAGTAAAAATAAGATATAACAAATTAGATTCTTTACTTTCTCATTTATAAGAAAAGTTATTGATAATAAAATAAAAAAGTTTAAAAAAAAAGTGAAAAGATTTCTATATTATAAGAAAAAATTAGATAATAAAAATAAAAAATTAGAAAATAATATAAATATGTTAATTAATTAATTATTTTTTATTTTTATATATGTTAAAATAAAAGTTTAATTAATTAGGCTATATAATATAATTTTTATATTTTGTATCTAATTTGCTTAATTATCAAAAAGTATATTCAATTGTAATAATATAAATAGTTAAAAATATTAATAAAATTATAAGTAAAAAAAAAAATAATAAATAAAAGAGTTTTTAAAAAGCAAAAAAAAAAGAATTTTTAAAGAGTGAAAGAAAAAAAAGTTAAAAGAAAATAAGTTAAGAAGTTGAATAATAAAATAATTAAGAATAATAATTAAAGAAAAAAAAAATATTATTTAAAAATAATTATTAATAATAAAGATAACTATTTTTAAATTAAAATTTTTTTTAAAACAATATATAAATGTTATCTAAAAGGAAAAATTAATTATAAGTTTATTTAATCCAATATTTATTATAAGAAAAAAGAATAACTAAGACCATAAAGAAAAGTAAATAAAAAATTTATTTGAAAATATAAGTAACAAAAAGTAATGACAAAAAAAAATTAGTGAAAGTATTATTAACCAAATCAATATATATATATTTCAAAAGAAAAACAAATACTTATTCTAATATAAAAGAAGTAGTAAATTTATTAAAGCTTCTAATAATATTACTTAAATATTAATTTAATATTTAATTTTATTATAAATTTATATAAGTAAATTATAATTTATATATTAAATTTATTATGATCAATACCATTTCAATATCACTTTGATATTTGTTCAATATTTTTTAAAGCCTTAAACTTATTAATTACTATATCAATAATGCATATATAATATATAAATTAATATATATATTGTATATATTATTTATTTAAAAGTTTGATAAATAATTAATAAATATTTATATAAAGATTTCTAACTAAAATAGTAATATATAGACATGCTTGAAAAATTAATTGTATAAAATTAATTAATTAATATATCATATATTATATTATAGAATAAAATTATATGCTTGAAGATAAATTAAGATATTTATCAGATATATAAGTATTATTATTTTATAATATATTTATTATAGAATAAATTAAAAGAATCTTAAACTTTTTATATAATGTAATCCTATAATTTACTTTTTTGTTTTATATATTTATATAATAAATACTATATAGTTTTGAAAATAAGTACTTTATTTAATTATAATTATACTTATTTTCAGACATTACAATTTTGTATAATAGAATTATAGCAATCTTTTTCTAAATGTATTTCTTTTAAAATAAAAGTATAAGGATATATATTTAAAGGATAATACAAAAATATACATTTAAAAAATACATATAAAGTTTATATAATTATTATAATTTTATTTCATTAATTAAGATATTGGTTTAAGTTTGTTTATTATAACATATTGGTTTTTTTTTCTAATATATCTTTTAAAATTATTTATTAATTTATATATTTATTTGTATTTTCTTACTAAATTTAAAATACTTATATAGTTTTTAAACTTTTTAATACTCTATTAATATTAATAATTATTATTTCAATACTATTATTTGCTTCTTTTAAATTACTATTGCTTTCTTTATTTTGAATATATTTACAAATTTGTAATTATTTAATTGTTATTAGAATTTCATAAATAATATCTTTTTTAAATATTGACAAAAACTTGTTAACTTGTATTGACTCAAAAAAATAAAACTTTTTAAGGAGTTTGTAAAATTATTGAAAATAGTTTGTTTGTTAAAATAGAATAATTACAATATAAAAATTTTTTTATTTATTAAATATATGAGTTAACAGTATAATCAATATAATTTGTTATTATATAGTGATTCTTATAACTGAAAATAATAAAATCTTAAAAGTGCCAAATTTTATTGATATTAAACATTGTTTAATTATATAATATTTGATAATTTGAGTTATATATATATGTTTGAAAGATTATTTTCATATAATTGAAATTGTAAAATCCATTATACATGTAGAATATAGAGTATATATTTAGTATAAAGTTTCAAGATTGGAAATATCAAATAGAATACATTTAAAGAGAGTATATATTTAAGGAGAATGCATTTAGAAAAGTTTACTATATTTTAATCACATATATATAATTGATCATTATCATTTTATGGGAAAAGGAACTTATTTTCGGAGACAAAATTTTGGGAGGTTCTTATTTTCCGAGGGTTTTCGGAACTATATGGTACTGCGTGTAGTGATCACGTGATAATGACTTTTAGAGACTGAGACATTATGTCACGATCTTGATGGGTTTATCTGAAAAATAATGTATTGTTTTTTACCATACCCTCTAAACATGTCGTTAAATCTCTGCAAGTTCGTTCACGACAAAGGTATTTGTTCTAATTTTTTATAATCGATTTCACATCTATATTTATATACATATATTGGTAATACATAGTGCAAGAAAAGAAACTTCGCAAACTTGCAAAAAAGTGTGGTACAGGTGGGTAGCAGTTAAATTATTTTTTGTTGATGTTATACGTAAATCATTAATTGGTATTTTGTGTTAGCTCCTGAGAATCTCCCTACGATTCTTCAAAATCCAGATATTGTCACTCTTGTTCTCAAATATTTAAAAATCAAAGATACCGACGACGAAATGCCTGCACTTTTGTTCGATTGGAATCAGGCCGGCTTCAACGACACCAAAGTTACACATCATCGTAACGGTATCATGGGACAGACCCAAAGGGCTATAATCGCAAACATCCTTGCATACGGAGCAACCAATTTTATGAATCTGAACATACTATTCATTTTTCGAAATGGTCAAGCAATCGAGGCTTGGTACAGGAATATTGATGTGGATTTGTTTTGGTATGAGATAATTCTATATTTTATATTCTTTGGCATCAGTTTAATTCATTACCCTTTCTTAAAGGGCGAAACGTCAAGTCGGTGTTCCAGATATCTGTAACAACATCTTAAGATTAAATAGGATTACGGCCCACACAACCTATGTCGATATCGTGGATTTTTTGGTTATCTTAGGATAAAGAAAAAAGAGGAGTAAGTATTTGTTTTGTTACTTTTTCTAAATAATTATGGTTATTTATCCCTTCAAACTGACACAAAAGAATATCCGGTCTCCTTCATTGAATGAATCAATCCTCCTTGCAAGATTTTACGCTTTGTGAGCACTTTGTGTCCAATATAATAACATCGTGTGCATTTTGTGTACAAGTTGTGTGATCCCGATTTAAATGAAAAAATATTTGTGCTGTTGGCAAATTCGTGTTGTTAGCATTTTCGTGTAAATGCACTTACTTGGGCTCAAACTCGATATCTGATATCTAGGGTGCTTTACGTATTACTCGTAATCATGATTGCTTGCCTTTAAATCGACACCACGACCCAAGGCATTTTGAAATTTTTTTTCTTGGCCAAAGTGATCGGCGTTATAAATTGTAACGCACACGTGATTTTTAACTCGATAATTTAAATAAATCTGCACTTATATAAAGTTATTAACAAACATGCAGAGCTTGAATCTCAATCTGCTTAATCAAAAATCGATTCGTTGCAAGAATTAAATTCTCAACTCAGTGCCATGATTGCTGAGCTTAGAGGTCAAGGCCGAGAATACAAAAATTAAAACAAGCTATAGAAGCAAATACTGAACTCAAAACAAGATTCGAGGAGTTAGAAAAGAAAATAAAATGCTGAGCTCAGAGAAGAGTCACAAATTGGAACAGAAGCAGATACAAAATGATAGCGTACATGCATTATAAGATTCTATTCACTCGAAGCAACATCTGATATTTCTTCCAATATTTATACATACTGGTCCGAGCCTAAATCATCGGAAAATAAAGAGATCGATGGGTTTCTGGATTTAAAAGTAAGGAAAAAGTCAATAGCGAGATAAAACAACGCAATAGGGACAAGAAGCTTCGAGATCAATGTCTATCTTTGGTTAGCCATAAGAAAAAGGGAACAGATAAACTCTGGCAAGAATTATTCAATACTTCTTTAGAGCTGAGTTCGCAAGATCACTCTATATCAAAAAATATTAAATCAGGACAGATCGAATTTCTGAGACGGCCCGTCCCGAAAAATTCAAGGGCATGGATGGTTCTGCGAAGCGTATTGTTAATTAATTTGACATTAATGAGGTATCACAACATTTAGCTCAGTTGTGCGATACAGCCATAGGCGCAGAAGATCGAGCTTCGAAGGCTAATCAGGAAGAAATCATGTGCTGGTCTCTTTATGGTAGGGATTTTGAATTTCTAGTTGGTGAGATGAGTAGTAAAAATAAAATTGGCGAGAAAAAAGTAAGAACCTTGATTTATAATGAAATTGAAAATCAACTCTGTTTTCTTCGTAAAAAACAATCACAAGATTTGGGCTTACAAGTTACGAGAGACCTTGCGTAAAAAAACTAAAGAGCTATAAAAATTTATGTTATTTGAAAATATAGGTTTAGATAAAATTAAGCATATTAAGAACTATAGTGCAAATTCTATCTCGGAACTTACTAACAATCAAATTCAAGAAATTATTAATCGTGGTTTAGAGAGCTAAATCTTTAATTATTCTTTGCTTAAAATCATATCTGAAGTATCTTCTGAAAATAATATAATTGAAATTTCTAGGATGGCTTGTCTCAAAAAAGCTTTATTAGAAACCAAGATAAATGTACTGTCTGCATTATAATCCAAGAAAGAAGAAAAACAGATGTGGTTGTGAAATAGGTTTTTAATTCATTAAAGGATTTTTGTTAGTCATATTTCTATTGGTATGGTGTATCCTTGTGCAGAAGGGCAGTGAGTGGTAAAGTGATGACAGAAAAGCCTTGAAAAAATCTCCTATAATAGTTGGCAAGTCTCAAGAAAGATCTTAATTCAGATACATTGGTTGGTGCAGGTTATTCACAGATGGTATTTATTTTTCTTGAATCTATTAAAACTTTTTACAAAAATTATATAATCCACATATTTGACATTTTGTTAAATAAATTCATATATAGAAATTTTGGCATAAAGTTAGTATTCTCTTAAAGTTTATAAGACAGTGTGAACATGTTGCAAGTGTTTCTCCTTTATTTTATTATATATAAGTATATTATTCAAATATACAATCACAAATATATCAAGATAAGCATGAAAAATATTATTCATCAAGATTAAGAATATTGCAGATACATTGATAAAACTAAAATATAAAGCAAGAAATTTAAAATACCATAGTAAATTCTGAATATTGTTTTGAAATGTCTTTCTTTATAATATAAATATGATAAAATTTAAAATATAAATTAATTTTTTATGAAATATTTTGCTTTTACAAATCAATATATTAACTTATCAATCCTTGATAAAGAATATTAATTTTTTATAGTGATTTTGTTTAGTGCACAATAATCAATACACAATCTTATTGATTTTTTCTTTTTAAAAACAAAAAGAATTGAAACATCAAATAAAATTTAGAAAGTAGATAAATCTTTTTTTTAAAAACCAATTAACAAATTATTTTTTTTTAGTTTATTTATTTTTTAATAAGACAGATATAAACTAATTATAAAGGTAATTTAGATTCTAATATCAATTCAATAATATTAGTTCACTATTTGCTTGGATAGTAAAATATTTAACAATTTTGATGAAAAAATATTTTCAAAATTTTTAATTAAGGTTTTGACTTTGGTAATATAATAGATTTTTTTCTTAAATAATTTTTCAGTTACAATACAGATAGCAAATAATTTTTTAGATAGAAATAACTCTTGTAAATTGTTGTTATATCACAAAAATAGAATAATATTTAATAATAATTATATAAGTTTGGTATTAGCTTTGACATGAATAATATATAGTTTATAGTAAAAGATATATAATGTTTTTTTTCTAATTAATTGATAGTGTTGACATCTCTTTGATAAGTCTGTTACTTTTCTGAAGCACTTTCTCATATAATGTTAGGTAAGGTTTTGGCTTCTCTATTTGAAATATATGATTTGTTTAGCCAAGTTCTACTAATTCTTTTCTTCTTTTTTAATTGTTCACTTCCTTTAACCAGTCTTTATCACTTTTTTTTGTGGTTCTAGATGTTTTTTTCTTATGACAAGTATTGGATTAGATAAGTTAATTAGAATTTACTCAGTTTAACAATATTAATTATACATCCTAATTAAGAAGTTTAAATTAAGGAGCAATTTTTTTTGATATTATTATTATTGCTACTAGTACTAATATTATTATTACTTATTTTTTTTCTTTTTATATAATTATGATTATACATTTGGTCGTATTACCATAAAAGGAAATTTGATTAACAATATGATTCCAAATTAAATATGAATTCCAATTATTTACAATATTCTACTTAGTAGATCTATTATAATACAGTTTTTGAAAAATGGTTGAATTCAATTTCACCACATATATAATCATAATGTATCTCTCTAAACTACTATCATATCATACATTTCCCACTAAGCTATAATAAATTATTTGTAATTAATAAGTTAATTAAAGTTATAGTTAGTTTAAATTTCTAAAATTATATCATAGTTTTATATACTACTATAGACTATAGATAATTTGTTAATAAAAATTAGAACATACAATATACTGGAACATGTTTATGCAATTACACTCTACATTATTTTTTCATTAACAACAGATTAACATAATAAACAACTAATTTTTCTTCTATAAATAGATAGATATTATAGTTTTTCTAAAATTATATTATATTTATATATATATAATATTTAAATATTAGTTTTAATAATATAATATATTTTCAATTGTAATAATATAATATTAACAGTTTTATTAATTCCTTTTTCTATTTAATTACTAAAGAACAAATAAAAATTTAGTTTTTTTAATTGATAACTTTACTTATTGAACAGATTTTTTTTTATTAATAAAATTTTATAATACTTTTATAATAATATTAATGTTAAGCAATAATATAATTTAGAAAATTGCTAACTTATATTAAGTTATCAATTAATTTAAAACTATATTTTAAAAAAATTTGAATATTATTAATTATTAATTATTTTAATATTATTATATTTAAAATATAAGTAATCTTCATATATTATTATTTTTTTTTTTTTATAGTAGAATGGCATTAGATGCAAGGATTTTATTGAATAATTATCAATTACACATACATCA
>CAJVPV010003406.1:0-11347 GCA_910591835.1 Acaulospora morrowiae | reverse complement strand
TCTGTTCTGATTTCTATTTGACTTTTTGGGGGTATAATCAAGAGTACTAGGATGATTGTAACGAGTTCTGCCCAAAGTGCTGATAGCCAGTTGTCTACTCCTGCTTGAAAAGATCTTTCTAAGTTTAATCCTTAAACTTGTAGCCAGGCGGATCCCATTTTTAGTGATTGGTCTCTCACTTTGCCATATGATCCATCTGTGTAAAAACAATAGGGCTGTCGAAAGTTACTTTCTTTGTTAATTCTGTATTCTTTTATCAAGAATTGTATATAGTCTGGAAATTGAATGTGTTCTTTGATTATTTGTACTCCCCAGTCTTCTATTTCAACTGCCATAATACGGTTGTTAGTACTTTCCTTTTTCTTGAAGTGTTCCAATTCTTTTTTGGTGAGGTTTTTCAAAATGTGTATATTAATCAAAATTTCTGGTTCATCTGCTTTTCTAAGGGTTGGACATTGATTAATAATGTTATATAATAACGATCTAGTCTTTGATCTTTTGTTGCCTCTGTGGGCATTTGTTCTGGTTGATAAACTTCTTGTTTCCTCATTGGTCTGGAGTTGAGTGGTGCCTTTGCTTCTTTATAGTTTGATTGTATCTGGTCTGGATCCTATTCTTAGATTGTAACTTCTGCTTGGGGAGCTTGATAATCTGCATCTCCTTTACTTCTATACTAGATGATTTGTCTGTTTGATTTCTCTGAACTTGTGATCTTTCAATTCCATCAGTGTCAGTCTTTGTTTGAGCTGGTAGAGAAAAATCTCTTGTCTTGCTTTTTCCAATTTCAATTTTACCATTTGTTATTTAGAACGTTGTACTTATTTGTCAGAATGGATTGGATTTTGCTGAACCATAGTGATATTGGTCCTTTGCTGGTATTTGAGAGGATTTGGATAATTTTCTATAGTAGTACTGTTCTGTTGTCACTATCAATTATTTGATCTATGAAAATTATATTGTGCTTTCTTAGAGATGGGATTGCTTTTTGATATAACTTTGTGTCGTTGAGTATATTCTTGATGGATAGTGAGCCTCCTTTTCAATCAAAGCAATTTGAACATCGGGAGTTAAATATTGTGATTCCTAGAATAAAAATTAATAATTAATTAAAAGATTATAAATAACTTAATATTAATTATTAGCAACAGAAAATAAAAATTCCAAAAAAATAAATACTATTTTTTAATATATATACAAATGTTTTTTAAAAAATAAATAAATAAATTTTATATTTTGTTTATATAAAAAGAATCTAATATAAAAAAAATTTTATTTATATTCTCTTTTCTAAGTTGTTGACTAAAATCATTGTTAACTTATGTTTTCTTGAATGAATCATTGCTAAAATCTCAAAAGTTATTTGATTTTTATATCTTACTGTTTAATAACAACTCTTTAGATTATATATTTTTTTTCAAAAAAACATATTTTAATAATTAAAGTTTCTTGAAAGAAAAAAACTTTTTAAAAAAGCAATTTTTATAAAAAAAGTTGTATATAGAAAAGAGTTTTTTTTTATACTTTAATATATTTAATTTATATTTTATAAAAAAAGTTATTAATATAAAAATAATAAGTTTTGACCTTAATATACAATATAAAACAATCTTTTTTTACAATTTATTTATTTTTTTTTTTTATACAAATGATAACAATGTCTTTTGTTTTTAAAAATTAAAAATTAATAGTAAATAGTTTCTTTTTTTTCTATACTCAATAATTTTTTAGAAATATATTTATTACAATAGATAATAAACCAATATATATAAAAGTAGAAATAATTAAATCCATATATTTCATACCTTACTATTAAATATGTAACTATTAATTACTTTTTAAATAAAAATTATATGAGTCTCATCTTAACATTAAAAAAAAATTGGCTATTAAGAATATATATTATTAATATTATTATATATTTTGAAAAGTAACATAACTATTTCAAAAAATATTATTATATATATACTTTAGAAAAATGAAATCATCAAAGTAGCATGTATTGTTATTCTTTATATTATATTTAATCTTTTTTACATTTTTTTTTTTGATAAGCATCTTTTCTTTTCTTATTACAGAATAGATATCTATAGCTGCTTAAAACTACTTTTGATATATATTGATTTTAATATATACTTTTTTTTACTGCTTAGGTAGGTTATGTAGGCAACCAACATTAAACTCATCGACCAACTGATCACATAAAGATAACCTTTTTATATACTGTATATTTTTACAATTAATAAAACAATAATGTTTGCTTAAAAATATAAAAAATTCTTTTTTGTTCAAAAAAAAATTTTTTTGATAACTACTGTACTTAATTGTTATACATTCATAACATTGGATATACTGTACTTCAAAAAATGACGCGCTCGCCTTAATTAATAACCACCAAATATACCGATATTCGTCAAAACAAGATGCTACCTTCTTCGGAAATCCATGCAAGAACTTGTGATACGTCCATAATTATCTTAACTACAAATTAACAATAAAATAGACTCTGAGATGGACAAGATGAAAGGTAACCTAGTTAACGAACCAGTAGATGGCAAAATGGCGCTATAGAGTGGATAAACCATTAGTTAATAAAACAATAGATTGTCTTACAAAGAGTTAGTAAATGCCCTTATCATTTTAAATATAAGAGTAAATATTTGGGAGATACAGTATAAATATCATAAGGTGCATCTCATTTTCTGGAATAATGAACATGATCACAAAGGAAGCTTTGTACCTGTCTTTCCGTATTATTTTGTGTCGTGTCATCCGAATAATGATATCAATGACAAGTGGACTTTCTAATCTAAAATAGAAGAATAATGAAAAGTGAGAAGATTGATTCCAACGGTATCTACTTAAAAAAAAAACGTGTGGTAAAAATATCTGTAAGTAAATTGAAAGGATGGATAACATAAACGTTAGGGGAAGCAATTGATGTGACAAGAGGAATTGACGAGGCAGGTGTTATACCATTCTATGTTGAAAGAGAACCGACACCGTATAGACATAATATAAATAGTTTAGGGATACCGATCGAAGAAGTAAAAAGTGATGGTTGCCTGTAGGAGAATTTAGTTAGAAGAGAGATCCTTCCATAATAAGGAAGTCACCAGGTTATGATAATGCCGATGACATCCTGTCAAATCGTACAATTGCTATGATCAAACGAAAGCATCAGAACCAGAAGCGAACACTATCTAAGGAGGAAGTAAATTTTGTTAGTACCCATGGAAAGAAAATTACCATAAGGTGTCAAGTGAAGGTCCCGATCTCAAATAATAAGACCAAGAAGGTACTTACTAATGAGATCGATGGCGAGGGATCTTATAATGCGGATGATGAATTCGTCTCATAGAACGGTTTGTGTGAGAAAGGGAAGATGAGTGAAGATAGGAAGATGAAGGAGGAGCCACAGAGGAGATATGTAGTAGCTCCAACTCCAATAATAAAACACAACCGGAGATTCTAGGCCTGCCACGTATTCCTCCCAATTGGAAGAAACATTGATGGTGTTCGAAGAAAATCCAAAAGAGGACAATAAAACTGAGAGAAGATTAACTGGAGCTTCCGACATCAGAAGAGGAAATTGAAAAAAAACAGATAGACAGGAAATTATACCTCATCAAGAAGAACCCGACTCCAACATTGAATCACACCCGACCCTGCCGTTTGGATAACCCAATGAAGAGAATCGTCAATGTCGCCTAAAGATAACCGATCGGATGTTGTAAAAGGAAAGTTTAGAAATGAAAAGTCCGGAGAGCGACTCGAATAAGTGGACGAAACAATAGTTTAATTAAAAACTTTATTATTTATTGCGAAAATTTAATTAGCAATAACACTTCATTAAAAAAAATTTTTATCTTTATTGGCGTTTCTATATTTAATGTTAATTACATAATAAAAATTTATTAAAAACATAAAACAAAGACCTATCCATAAACACATATAATTATATATATATAATAAATTTTTTTATTCTAACGAATAGTACGGTATTTGGCAGCTCCTTTCAAATGGATTTCGCACACTTTATCCCTTTCCTCTTAAGAAAGACTTTTTTCGTAATGTATAGACAGGTCTCCACATTGATTTATATGGCGACTAGACATAATGAACTTTCGGATCGAGATATTTAACCCTAGTTCTGCTCGGGATGAACCGAGTGATAGGATGTTCAGGCCGCAAAGGTGTTCCTTGGATCGTTTGGCGTTAAAAAGAAATAATAATAGATATTTTAAACTCACGCACCTTATCTATAGATCCTCAAAAAAAAAAACCCCTCAGAAAAAAAAAGGATAAGTCAAATATAAAATACTCGACATTTTCCGCTAGCTATAGAAGAGGTCCTCCTGTAGAGCTGTTTGCCGACTAGAAGTAATGGATTTTTGGATCGAGATATTTAAAGTAGCTCTGTTCTTTCAGTGCAGTTCCTTTAGCCGTCTAATTACAAAGTTCCATGACACTTTGCACAAGCTTAGATCGTGTAAATACTCGCCGACAAATCCAACTTCTACTAGTCACAACGAACTCAAGAAGACAGTACTATACATCACATGCACTATAATGTTGCACATGACCCATAAAAAACTGAGTCTCTCACACCGCACACACGAAACATAACCAACTCCACTACCCATAATCAGTGGATATCACAAGGCTGACAAATAAATAAAAACAATAGGATGGGGAATGACGAGCGGAATAAAATAAAAAAGTTGAATAAAGATAAAATAGAATAATATTTCGACTTTTTCGCAACGCATAAACAGAGTACCTGTATGCCGACTAGAAGTAAAGCGTGTTCTTGATTGCAAAAGTCCCAAGATACCTTTACAATTAGTTCAGGTTATACCAATAGTCACGACGAACCTGGAAATACAATGTTATAACGCCACTTGCCTATGTGTCGTTTTTTGAAACCGATCGCTTCTCGAAACACAACTGACTCGACAAAGGAGCTTCCGAGGAGTTTTTTTTAGCCTAAGAAAAAAAAGGATAAAAATAAGGCCTTTTAAAACATGGGGTTTCTTAGGCATAAAGAGGAAAAGTAAGTTGTGTTATTTTTACATGAAAACTCACCTATTTTATATATTTTGACACGTTAATTATTTCATCTGTAACGTACGCGCGTAGCATCAATAAGTTACACACTCTTACATATTGTACGTAATATTGATTATATTATACAATATACAGTCTGGGACAAAAAAATTGCCTAAAGTTAAATAAATAAAATAATATTATTAAATTCTAATTAAAAAGAGGTAGCAAATTAAATTTTTTGATTTTTCTATCATTCACAAAAAAACAATAATAATAAATTATTTAAATATATAAATTAATTAGTTATAGATTAAAATATTGATCTGTAGTTAGTACTTCACAGATTAGATCACAAGATACCAGTTCAACTTCAGATGAAGGCAGTTGAATTGATTAAAAATAGTATCTAATGCTATAATCTGTCAAGTGTTGTTTATTATAAGAAACCAGTTTACATATTAATCCAGTAAGTATTGAAATTGTAACCTTCAAAAAGGTATAATAATGTAATAATTATCTTATTAGTATTATAATAATTGCTGAAAGCAAGTTCATAGTGGTTGTATAGATAATAAAAAGTATTTGGTCAACTTTTTTAATCAAGTTTCTTCTTATACATAACTGGATAAAGAGTAGATTGAGGTAGTTTAAATTAGTAATAGAACTTCTATTTCCTGTTAATTTGTCTTTGGAATCATTAAAAGTAAATTGTTAAGCAAAGTATCAAAATAAAAATAAAGTGTATCAGATAATTTGCATAGAATAACATATATTGTTACTGGCTTATAGGACTTCTAATGATATCACTTCAATACTATTTTGATATCAGTTTGATACTTAAATTTATTATAAATTCATATAAATAGATTATAATCATATATTAAATTTACTATAGATTGGTAACATTTAAATATCTGTTTAATACCAGTTTGATACTTTTTGGCTTATATAAGTTTTTAAAATATCATTCTAATATAAATATACAGTATATTAATAAAGTGATATATTCAATTATATTTAATTTATCTTAAAAAAATAAAATAAAATAAAACTTTAAAATATTTAGACTTATAAATTAATAGTACAATATATAATGCTTTTAGGTTTTTAAGTACATGTTTTTAGTTTAATATTTATAGAAAACAAATTACAAGAATTATTTTTTATATTATATTTATTTATTTTTTTTATAATGTATATCATATTCAAATATTTAACCATTATTCAAATTTAATTAAATTATATAAAATGAAATCTTTGGTTTTTTTGATAATTATAAACTAAAAACAGATTGAAGCAAAAAAGATTAAATGAAACAAGACTTTTGATTTAACTCTTATAAATAAAATTCTAAATTAATATTAAATAATATTAAAATAATAAATTTAATATATAAACTATAATCTATTATATTATACTTATAATAAATTTAGTATCAACTTGGTATCAAATGATATTATTAAAAATTCTATTTATAAAATTCTATAATTTTAACTAATATAATAGATTTTATAGTATCATTTTTTTTATTCAAGTTGATAAGCTTTCTGAATAAGTTTATTCAATTAAATAACTCTGAAATTTGATTAAATCTTCATTACTTTATTTGATATTGATTAGAGTTTCAAACCAAATACTAAAATAGTATTAGTTTATAATAAATTTAATATGTGAATTATAATCTATTATATTAAACTTATATAATTCAATACTGAAATGATATCAAAATAGTATTATTAAGAATCCTAATATTAATAATCTAGATTAATAATTCAGTTATAAGAAAAAAACAAATCACAAATTAAAAAAAAAAGTTTTTCAACTATTGAATAAGATTTTTTTTATCTTATATTTACAAATAAAAAGTTATAGTACAAATTCAGATATAAACCTATTTATAAAATATAAATTAATATTTTAGTAAATATTGTAATAAGTTGGAATTAATTTATCATATAAAAATATTTTTAATACTGTATAATGACTATAAATTCTTATTTAGTAAAAATTTCATATTTAATATTTGTTTACAAATAAAAATAAATAAATAAAACTTTAAAATATATTTTTTTATAATTTTCTATTAATAAATATTAAATTATCTACTTTTTAATAAATCTTAACAAAAAAATTTTTAATAATAATTTTATAGAAAATTGTTACTTAAAATCAAAAAATATATATATTAAAAATATAAAAAAATTTTTTACTAAAGTTAAAATATAAAAATAATTTAAAAATAATGAAAAATTATTAAATTTTAATTATCTTTTTAATAAAATATATTTATTATTAAAATATTATTTATTAAATTTATATCTAAAATAGATAGTTAACATTAAGTTAAAAAATATTTTAAAGTTTTATTTATTGATTTTTTTTATAGGTAAACATTATTTCTTTATTTTATTTATATATAACAAGGTATATATCATAAAAGAAACAACATCTCTCATATGTTGGTACAATAAGTTAAATATTAGCTTGCTTATAGTAACTATACAATTAATATTAAAAAAAAGTTTAAAACTATATATTATATCTTGTCATATGGTACTGAGCAGCTATGAATACCTATTTAGTATTAAGAGAAATAATGTTTGGAAGAGATAATATTAATTTTTAAATACATTTGTTATAGTTATAATTATATTGAATAAAAGAGTTAGTAACAATTGTTAGTAGGTCTATAATAGTTTTGTTTTGGATAGCATCAGAGTGTGAACTTCTAGTAGAGATGGTGTAGTTTCTTTTTAGTCTAGTTAAGTTGGCAGTATTTGATAGTTTGTTTGATTTTTATTTGATATCAGTGAGAAGTGAAGTGTTGGCAGTATTGCATTATGGTTTTCAAATTGAGTTATATAATTGGGTTAGAAATTTTATTTGTACTTTGATCCAGTTTGGTAGTATCTGTTGTAGAGAAAATTCTATCAGTTATACTATATGGCAGTTCTACAACTTGTCATATATGAGAAATTGATTTGAGATTACTGTTTAGATAAAAAATTTAATTAATTTTGTTTATAATCTGATTGACCTCTTCTGAGGCTTTAGAACATTTGAAAACATATTGAATATCTTCAGTACAAAGTTTACATCTTGGACAACACCCATATAGATATTGGTCAGGATGATATTAGTAAAGTATTTGACAAGTTAAAAGTGTTCCTGAGAGGAGTTTATTGTTTTGGGATTTTTTAAAGATATTAATATCTAATCTTGTATAATAAGATCTATATTATCAAAGGACAAGTAAAAAACTTTTATTGTTATTACTAGCTTATATTGCAAGGGTAACTAAAATCCCTGGTTTTCATGTATTATCCTATTAGATTTCACCAATTATCAGAATAATACTTGCAAATTAATCTAACTATTGTTAGCTATATTAGTATTGACTATCATATTATTCTAGATACTGTGAGAAACAACTTCTTGGATACTTTTGAATAATAATAGTTGTATACTAGTTTTTTAAATATATCTAGTTTTATTATCAACAAGTAAACAATATTAAATTAGTAATGATAATTATGCCAATCTTTTGAAAAGGTAAACCATATGTCCTTTTTTTAAAAAGTGATGAAAGAGAAAAATTTTCAAAGCTTACATTCTATAAAAATCTTGTTATTTCTTATATAATTTTTGAAAAAGAGAGTCTATTGGCCAGGGAAGTGATAAAATAAGAAATGGTGTATTGAAAAGAGAAAAAGACTTAGAAAAAAAAAATCTTTAGAAAAAAGAAAAAACCTTACTTTGACAGAAAAGAGAAAAAGAGAAAGAAAAGAAAAGAGTATACTTGTATTAATTATTAATTAATTTTTTTATTTAATAATTTTTTAAGCATATAATATTAGTAGCAATATTATACATTCTTTGTATTTTGTCTTACTTTATAACTCTAAACAATTAGTTTGTAAAATTAGATTTATAAAAGATAATATTGAAATCTTATTTGTTAATGGGATTATTAAACAATTTTTGTTTATGAATTCTAATTCCAATAATGAAATCAAGATATCAAATATATTGAACATAATACTTGAGATAAGAAATAGAGATAAAATCTTTAGTAAGAATGAAACTTTCAAAGTAACATATGATAAATTATATATTTTTTTATGTAAATATTAAAGTATTTTATATAAATAACAGTATAATATGTTGACATATTTTTTAATAGAAACACATGCAATCAAATCAATGCAATTAATTCAAAAGTTTGAATTTATAAAATTTATCAATATGGGTAAAAAAAAAAAGCAAAAAGATGAAATTATATATAATTTAATATAAGCCAATCTTGGCACATGCTATTTTATTAATATTTATTATTAAATTAAGCAAAGGAAAAGAAAATGAAAAGAAAGTAAATGAAAATAATAATTTTGATAAGATAAAAAAAAATTGAATTGAAAAAAGTAAATTTTTTAAATTGATAAGTTATTTTTATAATATATATATTTAATTTATTTATTTAAAAATTAAACTTAAATCTACTTCAAAAGCTGTTTTATCAATATCTTCTATTTCAAAAATTATTTCATCAATGTCATCTTCACTATTTACTTCTATCTTTTACAATTCATAAAAATTTATAAGCATGACTAAAAATATTAATAATAATATAATTAACCAAAGTTTAATTCTTTCTTTAATGGTTTGACATATTGAGTTGAATAGTATCAAAATAAAATTAAATAAAAAATTGATTATCTTAAAAAATAAGAAAGGTAGTATTACTTCCATAAAATACTTAATATTTTAGCATCAAATAATAACTTAACAGATAAAAATATATTTACGTCCACAATTGTATCATCGTTTTGAATAGGCATTAGCCATTCAACACTGCTAGCATTGACCCACCTACTTGGTGTAAGTTAAGTGTTAACAGGAAAAGTTGCAATAGGCTAGGATTAAATTACATTTTTTTTGTAAAGATCTTTAATGTAATGGCTATAAACTCTCGTTTAATAAAAGTCTCGCATTTAATGCTTATTTGTGATTTTAAAAAAAAAAAAAAAAAAAAAAGAAAGGTAGTATTACACTTGAACCTATTAATCTGGAAATTATAAAAAACTCAGTTGATAATATTGTGTTTCCAAAATTTGAGAGAGTAATATATAACAACTATGAAGTAAAAGAGCTATTTTCATCACTTAAATATTTTACTGATTTTAAAGAAAGAGAGATAAATATATTAAAGAGAAATAAATTATGGGTTGCTTGCTTATACTGAGAGTTATTATTATAAAAAGATGGATTAGAAAAGAAGACTCTTTTTTATAATGTAAACAAGAGCCAAGTTTGGTTTATATTAGATAATATGATTTATTAATAAAATAAAATGGAATAAAAGTTGAGTTTGGCATATATTAATTATAAATATATAACATCAAATATATAATTTTATTAATAAAATATTTTGCATTTGATTTTTAAATTATATATTTAAATTTTGTTACAGTATTTCCTATATGAACCCATTACTTTAGAAATGGTTGAGTTACAATAGCAGCTTGATTGATAAAAAAGTATAATATCAATATTTGTTCTTTTTCTTATTCTCTAAATATTTAAAATCATACATAATCTATCAGCCTTCTTACAAAATTTAACAAACCCACTGTCTTTATACTATACTATTTTAACATCAAAATGATATAAAACACATTTATTTATAAACAATCCACAAAGCTACTTTGGGAAAAACTCTATACTCACTATAAATATATTTCAATAGAACTTATAATTCTTTGATTCAAAAATATTTTAACTCACAACACCAGCCTTACTAGTGATTTCTTGCAATTATCTAACAAAAAATCATTCTTTTAAATCTATTTAGATGAATTTAATAATGCTAACTTGATCAAAGTCAAATAAAACACAACTCTTTAACAAATAATCATTGGTATATACTATACTATTCTCAACTTTGAACTGCTTCAAAAATATTCATGTAATATATAACCATGCACTAAATTTATAGACATATCACAGCTAAAATTTATTTGAATAACAAAAAGAAATAGTAACTATTATATACTTAACAATATCCAAAAGCTAATAATTAGTCTAATACCTATTTCCTTTTATATCAATTCTCTTATATACAGTTCAATCAAATATATAATCAAGCAATTTTAATATTTATGTCTTTTTAGACCTCTGGGTCTATAGCGCAGTGGTTAGTGCTCCAGAGGTCATATCACAAAATCAGAGTTCAATTCCTCCAAGAGGATTTTAAGGGGTTATTTCTCGAAAAGGAAAAGATCTCTATCCATTGGCTTAA
>CAJVPV010003405.1:0-11347 GCA_910591835.1 Acaulospora morrowiae | reverse complement strand
CTGAAATTTTGACGCGTGTTTAGACAATCCCAGATATCTTAACCAAGAGGAGAAATCTAAAAAACGGATATAAAAAAAAAGAGGAGAAAATTTTTTCTTAATCTATTGCTTGTTATTTTAAGGTAGATACAGAAAAAACCCAATAAACAACCTTCCAACAAATTAAAATCCACTTTTATGTATGAATCTATAAATCTCTTATTCCTGAGCGATCGATATACGGGATCTTTTTTTTTACTTAAAGCATACTTCTCAAAACGTTTTCGATTATAGGGATCTCGAATTAAAACGGGTTTCCCATTCTTTACAAAATGCCTATAAAATACGGGTGTGACAAGCTTATCGCAATAAACATCGATATAACGTATTTTTAAAGAAATGTTTACGTGTCTTCGTGATTTTTATCGGCGTCATTTCTTGATAGGTCATCGGTTCTGTTGGAATGATAACGCCGAAAAAAAACTGGATCGATAATCTTTAATTGTGTTCCGCGGGAAAAGATTAAAAGATTTATTCTTTGTGCGAAATATTTAGAGGTCAGTGAGATCATTTTTCTTTCAGAACTAAAATACACATGATATGTATACTAAGTTACACGTGATGAAAGATTGTCCAATAAGATATGGTTTTAATATAGATGATAATATTACAGTTTATAAATTAGATGGTAACTGGTTAGACACCAAGGATCCAGTCCTTTTCTTCTTTTTTTTTTTCGACATGAGCACCCTTTACAATTTCATCTTCACAAGCGAGTCGAATTCTTTCAGGGGTTGCCGGCGAACGGAGAGCAAATGATTCATAATTGTTGTTCGCATGCCTGTAAAATGATCATGTGAAAAACAGAACATAAACTGAAAATGTAGTGAATAACTAAACCTGTAATCTGTCACATACCGAGCATACTTGATTGCATTTCTAATAGCGAAAAATACTGAACTTCCTAAAAATAACGGAGGTTCACCTACTCCTTTGCTACCGTGAATTGTTTTTAAATTAGGATATTCGCCTTTGAAGGTGTGGACACGAAAATCTTGTGGAATATCCCTGCAATAAAAATCAATTCAGAATCAAAGAGAAATTTACGCAATTCCTGAGATTAAAGAATGTTTTTACCTAAACCCGGGCAACTTGTAATTCCCAGGACCTTTTGTGAATACATGACCATTCGGGAAGTGTAAAGTTTCCTCAATGGTACACCATCCAACCCCTTGTACAAAGGCGCCTTCAATCTGTCCAATATCTATAGCATAGTTTATACTTCTACCAATGTCCATAACTAAGTCAGTGCGTAAGATCGTATGATCTCCTGTCAAGGTGTCTATTTCAACTTCAGTGCAGGCAGCTCCAGTGGTAAAATAAAAGAACATTTGTCCTTCCTTTTTGCTCCAGTCAAAATGAATATCGGGAGTTTTATAGAAACCATTGGCAGATAAATTAACCCTGTCAAGATATGCATCAACGACGATCTTTTTGCATAAATGATGGAAAATATTTTTATTACAAAAGATGATAAGAAGGTCTCTGCCAAATTTATTTTGTATCCTTACCTCCTTAAAACTTTTCTCTGGATTTTTTTCTCGATAGGGCCTTAGCCTTTCAACCAAAGTCTTGCACGCGTTAAAAACTGCATATCCATTAAGGTCACTGCTGACACTCGCTGCGCTTGGAGAAGTATTGGGAATCACATTCGTGGAAGTTTCCATCAAATGAACTTAAAAAAATAGACGTTTGATAAACAATTTGTTTAAACGATAAGAAATTCAGTTGCATGTAAATCCAAATTTTAGGTTACCATCTTCTATAGGGACATTCAGAGTCTCGGCCGCTATCTGCAACATCTTGGTGTGGAGACCTTGTCCCATTTCAACCCCGCCTTGTAATAATAAACATTTTAGCAAATGGCGCATACTGTAAAAATCGAGATAAAATATTCGTCTCATACCGTGACTAACAAGAACACTCCCGTCTTTATATATAAGAACCAGAGCACCAGCTTGATTTAAATGATATACAGTATATGAAAGTCCAAATTTTGTTGGGATTAAAGATAAGCCTCTTTTACGCCATCTGTTCCTTGAATTAAAATTCTCAATTTCGTTCCTTCGATTCACATAATCACTAGATTCTTTCACTTGTTGATACAATGCGGGTACGTGCCAGTCAGTTAATATTTGGTTGAAATGAGTTTTTTGACCTTCCGAATAAAAGTTCATCTCCTACAAAAAGGATAAAATGTAAATAGAACGAACCAAAGATTCCGAAAGAAATAGAAAATAATATATTATGTGTTCACCCTAAGTTCAGCAAAATCAATCCCTAGGCGATCGGCAATCTCACATAATATATTCTCACAAATCATCATTCCTTGCGGACCTCCGAAACCTCGGAAGGCAGTATTAGAATGAATATTGGTTTTGCACACTTTTCCATTCACTCTAAAATTCGGGATGTAATAACAATTATCAACATGCGTCATTGCACGCTCCATAACAGCGGGAGAGAGATCAGCTGACCATCCGGCATTGTTATAAAGCTGAAAAAATTAATTTTTGTTTTTTTTAGCCAAGAATGCAGGAAAATAATTTTACAAATTAAGTAAACGGCATGCCTGCAAATCAATGGCTAAAATCTTCCCACGTTTATCGACGCCAACTTTCCAATGTCCCAAGAAAGGATGCCGCTGTCCTGATATTACAATGTCCTCATCTCGATCCAACATGCATCTAACCGGTCTTTTGAGATGCCAAGCACCAACCGACAAAGCTAGGGTCAAAGGTATTGATCTCGACTCCTTGCCACCAAAACCTCCACCAAGTCTCTTGACCCGACAAACAACTTTATTTGCCATAATACCAAGCACGGATGCGCACACTAATTGAGTCTCCGTTGGATTCTGGGTGGATGCATGAATTTCAATCTCATTATCCTCTGGTTTTGGTATTACCAAGGAGGCATTAGTCTCTAAATAAAAATGTTCTAATAATTTGATGAATATGAACTTTAGTTAATTCGTGTATTAAAATGCAATTTGAATCACGAAAATGGACTATTAACTGACCCTGCCCTCCAATCCTTGTTTCACCTAAATAAATTAGTTAATCACCGTTAGTCACGAAAACCCTTCCTTATTTACAACAACCAGGTTGGTCTAAATAAACCGACCTTCAAAAACATGATCAGACTCTTGAAATCCTTTTTCAATGTTTCCAGTCGATAAACTCTTGTCAAAGGGATGAAAGCTATTATGCTCGATGGCTTCCTCAATGGTCAATATGTGAGGCAAAACTTCATATTCAATTACAACCAAGTCGGCTGCTTCCTTTGCAATTTCTTGCGAGTCAGCGACAATCAAGCCGATTATTTGACCTGATTGTAATTATTAAAGGAAACGGTTAAAAAAAAAATATTAATATAACAAACAATGATAAAAAAATTTTTTTTTCCCAAACTCACCAACGCAATTCACTTCGTCACTAGCAAAAACCTCTTCATCATGAAATACCGGTCCCCATTTATTATTGCCAGGAACGTCTTCCGCTGTATAGAAACCATGTATTCCAGGTTGCTCCAAGGCTTTTGATGCGTCAATCCTAATGGAGAATCAAAAAGTTGTAAACGTGTTGCGATCGAAACATACATAGGTGTCAATAATTACTTTAATATTTTGGCACGAGCCACTTTTGATAAAACGAGTGTACCATAAAGTTCACCGCAAAATTTAGGCATGTCGTCCGTGTAGATGGCTTCACCGGTCACTTGCTTCATGGCAGACGTGTGAGGAATTGTGCTACCAACAATTTTCTTCTCTTCTCTACGATAATGCATTGATCAATGTAACTGTTGATTCGAACTTTGTATACGAAAAAGATATCTTACTCAGTTTGTCCAATTATTTGAAGACCTTTTGAAACGCTACGTTCTATGATCCCCGTAAAATCTTCATCGCCAAAGTCCGTCGTTTTAATGCCCACCGATTTCGATACATCGTACCAAAA
Organism: Acaulospora morrowiae; assembly: GCA_910591835.1. Classification (NCBI taxonomy): domain Eukaryota; kingdom Fungi; phylum Glomeromycota; class Glomeromycetes; order Diversisporales; family Acaulosporaceae; genus Acaulospora; species Acaulospora morrowiae. The sequence continues at coordinate 7,349 of CAJVPV010003405.1, read as the reverse complement.
CTTGTACATAAATCCTCCGACCAACGATCTACGATAAGTTGCCATACCACCAGGAGCGGAAAATCCCAATTGTAATTCCTACTTGTCACAAAGGGAATTAGGACACAGAATAATACGTTGATGAATTATGTTAATCGAAATCACCTCGCTTAATTTTTTGAGAAGTCCTTTGAGAACAGCTTCCTCTCCCCAAAATTTGCCCAAGATAAATTCTTCCGATTCCGGTGCTCTGACACTAACTCCGCTCATCCCTCCAAAAGAAAATGCGGCCTCCTGCACAACATTTCCATCACCCAATGTGACAGAGAATCCAGAATTAACGATGGCAATGTCATCATCTCGCCTTTTGGCCTGCTTGTATGCTCGCACATATTGTCCTCGCGTTGAACATGGAATGAAAATTTTTTCCAAGACCTCATTTTTACTCAAACAATTCTGTCGATATCCTGTCCAGAATGCTGTTGGTGAGATGTCACGACTAGATTTTGATGAGGACGGTTCTTGCAGAGAAGAAACCACAAATTTTTTGCATGTGGAGAGGAATATAGGATTCAGGTCCGATATCGGCGAACCAGTAACAATATTTCCAGCAGGAGAAGCCACATTACGTATTTGGTTTCCAGCAAACCATCGTAGGTTAGCCAACAATGATTCGAAAATTTGTATTTGATGAGGCTTAATTGAAAAGGGAAAGAAAGACAGGTTGATACTTGCAGCTTTGAAATAAGAGACGCACACGTTAAACAATAAAAACAAACCTGATAATGTTTACATGCTTTTTTTAAGACAGATTGGAATGCTGAGAGACTGATGTTTGCACCAATAGTTAATCCGTCCTCTGATGAGACAAAATATTTCATATTAGAACGGTTTCACGTCTATAGAAAGAAATGGCAGTGAAGTAAAATATAGCAAACCCTGAAATTCCCAAGTTTTCAATTCTGATATATCACCCACGTATATCTGAACATCGTATTTCAATCTCTTGAACTTTGTTTCTATGCCGACCTCAGTATTACCGGCCACAAGTTTTGCTTCTGGATACTTTACTTTCAAATGTAATAATTGCATCAAACTAACGGGTCTGTAACATTTTGTTTTCCTACCGGAGAAACAAAGCAACCTCGGTTGGTAGTTCATGAGTGATGGTGGAAATATCAATTCTTGAGTAGCATCGTATTCTTTGAATTTTATCTGTAATTAGACAAAAGTTTTATGAACACGAACTCGAACCACAAAATAACAAGTTTTATTAAAAAAGACAGATGATTGCCTGTGGAAATTTGCAATCGGAGACCTCGCCGTTGAAATTGTTATTCAATTTACAGCAATCAACACGACCGCAAGTATTGCTCTATAATGCACGCAAAACCATTAGCAAGGAGGAATTCATGACATAAAACCCATCAACAGAAACGCTCAATACCTGAGAAGACGCGTTGCTTTCAGAACTATTTGCCGTGATTTCATTTTTGTCACCCGATAATTTAGAAAACTAAATATCATTGTGGAGTTAGGTTCAGCAGATTAATAGAAAATTAACAGAAAATCTTGAATGCTTACAGTCTTTGCGGCATCCAATATCGGACGATAGCCCGTACATCTGCATAGATTCCCTGAATAAAAAGTCACTCGATATTTTGAAGAAATATGAATACGATAATAGGGTAACACTTGCGCATACCATCAAAGCATTCTTCAATCTCCTCCTCAGTGGGACAAGGGTTATTCCGTAGCAAGGCATAAAGTGACATCGCAATTCCCGGTGTACAAAATCCACATTGCGATCTATTATCATAGAATGAGTCATATATTCCAACTTCGAGCGTAATTTGAAATTTTCACCCACCCATGTAGCAAAGCTATTCGTTCCTGTGATTTAACGGAATACACTTATTATGGATACCTTGTCAACAAAAAATCATGTGAAACATACCTGAACGGGATGCGGCTTTTTCACATTACCAATTCCCTCAATTGTAATCACGTGTTTTCCATCGACCGAACACAATGGTGCCAAGCAAGCATTGACCGAGCAATGTAAAATCTTGTCCGTCGATGGGTCAAAGGAAGACACCAAAACTGTGCAAGCACCTGAAATAGGCAATTTGGAAGAGATATATATCAAATGTCAACATTAGGTTACGTAGGAATCTTGATAAATTTAAGGATAATTAGTAACATAAGAAAAGAGGAGGAAAAGAAGAAACACGCACCGCAGCCACCTTCAGCGCATCCTAATTTGGTCCTAATGTTGATATGAATTCGAAGTTTCTTTTTGGTAAAAAAAAAAGAAAGAAAAAGAAAACTTTACCCCGTTAGACCAATGGATCGAACATATTGAAGCAAGGTTGTGTCAGGGTCGGGGTTATCAATCTCAACACTTGTTCCATTAAGATAAAAATGCAATTTGGACGTGAAATAGAAACTGTTGCCATTTTCCAAAGAAGCCATGGCTACTATGTACTGTGTAACCTACCTGCAGAATTATATAGATTGACAACCAGGTTTCTATTGGCTTGCATTTTTTGTATTAGAAATTTTAAAAATAAAAAATTTTTTTCTATATACGTATACAAAAAGTTTTCTTTAAACACGGATCATTCGGAGAAAGCTTACAGAAATTAAAATTCTAACATGCCGAAAAACAAAGGAAAAGTGTGTATTCCAATGTATTTCTTTAAACTAACGACGAGTAGTTTGAATCTGGGTTAAAATTATCTGATCAACTTTAGGGAGGGAAAAACAGACGAAGAGGAAAAAATGAAAACGAGTCCGAAAAAAGAGAACTGATTTTTAAAGAAGACGGACAAGGTATTAATATTCTTTGAATTTCGATCCTTTCTTTTTACTCGACGAGTTCAAACCTTTAGTCATTTTCCTTACAATAGAATATGCACAAGTGATCAAAATGCTTGGTAATGGTCGCTTAGAAGCTCAATGCTTTGATGGCGAGAAACGATTAGCACACATTCGTGGTAAGCTACGGAAGAAGGTAAAGGAACACATACTATTCTTGTTGTTTGTTTGATGGTTTATATGTTGGGGAATTTGACATGTAACTTTCTCCCAAAAACGTAAAGGTATGGATTAATCAAGGTGACATTATCTTGATCTCATTGCGCGATTACCAAGATGCAAAAGCCGATGTAATTCTAAAATATACAACCGAAGAAGCTCGAAATTTGAAAGCATATGGCGAATTGCCAGAAACTGGTAACGGATCGTATTTTCATATAAAGATATTACGTAGATCAAAGTATTAATTTGCTTCGCTTTTGTGAAAACAGCAAAGATCAACGAAACAGATACATTTGGCCCAGAGGATGATGAATGTAATTTCGAATTTGATATTGATGAGGTAAATTATTACTTGGTTTGCTCTTTTTTTTTTCAATAATATCGGTTCTATAGATTTTCTTACAATTTACTCTTCATAGATTTAAAAAAATTTTTGGACCGAAAAATTATACTCCTAATTTTATATTGTATAAATATTTTTAATCTTATTCGACGTTATTTGATTTTCTTGGCTGTTTTTTTGAGGGTAAAGGAACTCTTTCTTTTAATCACTTTCACTAGACAGATGACTACTCGTAAAAGTACATGTAATAACTATTTGGACCTAAAATGGTTTGTCACGTGAGAACCATGTGGCACAGTATAAAGATACTGCATCATGTTTATTGATTTCGTTTCACACACTATTTTAATTTTTATGTCAATGATGTAAAAATAAAATCATAACTATTGTAAAAATCAATATATTTATACTTATTTACCGTCCATGTCTCCTGTAACATTTATAAAATGATTGCTTAATAACCATCCAACAATTTAGAAAGTAATCAGAGCATAGATTTATTAATTTTTACTTCAAGCAAGGCGTTGAAAATTCAAATAAGCAAACATCATCTACACTAAGAATTCTTCTGTTAATTTAATCACGTGAATGCTTACAAGAAAAAGAAATCTAGTTGGAGGATGAAAGAATATCCGAATCGCCTATGAAATAAATATAATAAAAGTATTATGAATTCAGTATTCGTAGAAAATACGTAATCGTAGTAAATCGAACAATTACCTGGATCAGTGATGCTCAAAACCCCCACGCGGAAATATTTACCACAGGCGGTACCAAGATCAATATTGTCTAAGAAAAAAAATAAATGAATTCACAAATATTTTAATAACAATAGGTTTTAAATTTTAGTACTTACTTCCGGAATAATGATGTACAGGAGTTTTTGAAAGCATTGCATAATACTCTAATTCATGCTTCCTCAATGGTGGACAGTTGGCAGAGATAATTACAAGTTTAGCTATTTCAAAAATGTTATGAACCAAAATGGGTTTTGATATTTGAAATATAAAATCAAATAGAAGTCAGTACTTCGATAAATATAAAAAGGGACTATCTCTGCCAATTAAACAAAAAAAAGAAAACTGGAAAAGACGTTCAGAATATTGGCTCCTGTCCCTCTTTATATTTAAAACATCTTTATTTTATCATCCAATTCCGTTGAAGTTACTGCACCTTTTCCTTGACGCAAAGTTTTAAGCGTACTCTTATATCCCAGTTTATATTGTCCACTCTTCATAACAAGAGCGAGACGTGAGTTAATTGATTCGGCGGATTTCTTTGTTTTCTTCACGGCCATTATTTCGTTATACCTTCAATCGGATTGACGAATTCGATGAATAGGAGGGAACGCAAAGTTATCCGTACATCCATAGATGCGATTATATTAACTTTTTTTTTTTTTTTTTAAAGAGATTCTGATTGGTTTTTCTCTTTTGCGATCAGTCACCTCCCGAAATAGTCACATTATCTATTAAAGTATACCATGTGACTATAGCACACTTGTTCAATAACTGAATTTATTATAACAGTATTTTCTTTATTTTCATAATTACTATAAAAAAAGACAATATACAGTATATAATATATTTCAGATATTTAAAAAAAATTTTTTTTAAAAAATTTAATAAAAAAAGTTTGAGATTTTGTTAAATTGTTTTTTTCTTTAAAAAAACATTTTCTTTTCCTTTATTACTATTGAAAACAAAAAAAAATTTTTAAAGAAAATATCTGATTATCTTTTTCTATTATAACCTAAAAGGTTTATGTTAAGTAGTTCTAGATATTACAAATAAAAAGATTAAAGTCTAGATATATTGAATAAAAAATTGGTTTTTTTTTTAAGACAAAAAGTTATTTCTGTCAAAATTGATACAATAAGCTTTCTATACTCTAAAGATCTGTTATATATAAGTCAACTTCAAGAATTTGGTTATAAAGACTCAAGCTGTATAAGGATAAAATTTTTGATCAAATTCCTTAAGATTAAATATCTTATAAATAAAAGTTATATAAAGAAAAATCTTTAATTTAATATTTTTTTTACTTATATATACAAAATCACTTTGGTTTTTTTTTTTCATAACAAAAAAATAAAGTCAGTTTATTTTTATTAAAAAATTAGTATTATATTTCAACTAATTATATTTTACCAAAATCATATTATTTATAGTCATAATGATATTAATAACAATAATATTAATAATAATATTATTATTATTAATAATAATAACAACTACCAATAGCAATTTATCATATACAGTGAATCCTCTTTAAATACACATCTCTTAGGACCATAGGAAATTTTTTGAAAAATGTACATTTATAGAGGGTGTGCATTTATGGAGATAATTTTATTAAGAGTTCTATGTACTTGGAACCAAGCTTGATTATGCATTTAGAGAGAGAAAATATAGTAAGTGCATTTATAGAAAGTGCACTTAGGGAGGTCTCTTTGTATTAATATTAATTAAATAACTTTAAAAAGAATTATGATATAAATATAAATATATAAGTTTATTATGGAAGTGTTAACAGCTTATCAAATATATAGGAGTTATATTTTACTTAATAATTTTGTTTCTAGAATTAATAACTTAAGTTAATTAAATTTTTTGAAATATCTATTAAGAGATTTTGAAATTATGTCTCACTTGACCTTTGAAGTCTCTAGATTTGGTAATTTGTATTAATTAAAGATTACAGTTTGAAATATTTATTAGAAAATACATATTTATATTAACTCCTCTCTATTTTTATAACCATATAAGTCAAAATTATAATATGAAAAGTTATTTGTTTAATTTTAATATATACTAGATTTTTTTTTTACTCTTTTCTAAATATTATATTAGTTTTAAACTTTCTTTTCTAATATAGTTTGGATAAATAAATCATTAATAAACTAATATTTAACTCATGTATTATAAGAGATATACTGTATATTCTTTTTTGTAGTTATATTTTAGTATATATATAAAATAAAGAATTGATATTTATCAATGTTAAAAAAAAAAAGTATATAATATATTATTATTATTTTTACTTTTAATTAGACTATATGCTATTTATGTTTATTAATTTTTTTTTTTACTATAAATAAACAAAATACAAAACTTTATTTATCAAATAATAATAATATTATTATATTCTATGGGTCTATAGCTCAGTGATAAAGCTCCATAGGTCACCAGGTGAAGATCTAGGGTTTAACCCCATCTGGTTACAAAAATTTATCACCTTCATAATTGGTTGACTGGCTTCCAATTCATGTTATATCTAATCAGCTGCAAATCATTTTTCAAAAATTAATTAGGCTATATAAAGATATGACCTCTGGTCTTTCTGACAATCATGGGCTGAAAACAGGTTGAAGCAAGGAAGGTCGCATGAGGAAAGGCTTCTGGTCTAACTCTGGTAAAAAGCCCACTCTAACCCAAACTGGCGATGGCAGACTTTATCACACAATCTCAAAAAAGAGATTAATTCTAAGCCGTTTTATTCCAATCTGGAGCTTGTAGATCTATTCCAATGGTGGTGTTCTACAGAACTTAATCATATGACTGAAGGGCAAGATATCAGCCACAAGTAGTAAGAATACTAGACAAAAATTGTTAAGCCAAATGTGTCTAGTGAGGACTTACAAGATTAAATCGGAATCTAAGCAAGAATGCCAGTTCCACAGGTGGTGAAAACGGTAGTACTATATTATACTAGTGGTACATCCCGAAGATCGGTGATAACAGTAACTGGAATACTGGAGTTAATCTCTATAATAATATTCCATAATGTGCCTTACCCACGACGGATGCAGTCACAACAGGACCTAGTAGAAAGGTGGTTTAAAACTAGTAACAGGATTTTCACCCCCTATATAAGTTCCACCTGGCATGTGGATCATCTACTTGATGTTGTGATCAAAATCCGTTTGATCTGTATCCGAGTGGTAGTTTTTAGAAGGAATTAGAGATTATATAGAACAGTCCGT
>CAJVPV010003404.1:0-11348 GCA_910591835.1 Acaulospora morrowiae | reverse complement strand
ATATAGAAATGAAAATTTTTAATAATAAGGGACATTTGAATTATGTCCTCACAAATAATTTAGGGACCCATCTTTAATTATGGATCTTTCTCTATATAATTAAAAAATAAACAAGACTTTCAAACTTGAATAAACTTTAATTGGAAGTTTTATTTTATTGCACTAGTTATTTTTAATATTCTTAAGTTTTTAAGTTAAAGCTTATTTGTAATAAAGAATATAAGATTTTTTTCTTGAACAAAATTATTATAAATAAAAATTTTATAAAAACAAATATGATTAGAAAAAAAAATTATATAAAAATATATTATTAAATATTATATATTAAATTATTTATAAATTTATATTTAATTTATAATTAAAAAATTTTATATAATTATTATATTGTAAAATAAATAAATTTGAATTAAACTTATAACAATATATAATATTATAAAATATAAAATATATAATATTATTTAAGATTAATTATAAATTTAATATTTAATAGATCTGTGAATCTATAATACAATGATTAGGTCAGATTATATAGTAAGATATCAGTTCAATCCCATATAAAGATGATTGAATATAATTAATATGGCATTGGCACCATAATCAGTTATATATTGTTTCTTATAAGAAGCCATTTCATATGCTGATCCAGCAGATATTGAGATTATGATCTTCTTATTAAGATATAATAACATAATGATCATCTGATTGATGTTATAATAGTCTTAAATGACTAGAACTTGAGTTCACATATTTGGATATACAAACTGGGCTGTATTTTATCTTAACCAACTCTTATTAGCTTCTATAACAATCACTTATTTGGATATATGGATTGGATTATACTTTATTTTATCAAAATCTACTCAATACTTTCCATGGTGATTGAAACCTTAGCTTGGAAAAACTCAAGTAATAAGATAATAAAGGCACTTAAACCAATACCTTAAATCAAGACTTCTCTAATACAAATTATTAAATTAATAGGTTAAATAGTTTAAAACTAGTAATAGAATTTTTATATCCTATAGGTCTTCTTTGATATCTCTGAAATTAATTATTACAAACAGTTATAAAATCTTGGATATCAAAAAAAAGGTGATATATAAGAAATAATCTGTATAAAGTATATAATATACTAGCTTGTATAAGTCCTTAGCTATAATTGTGTGATACAATATTATCAATAAAATAAATATGGTATTTGTACTTAATACCTTAAAAAAAAAATTAATATTTAATAAAATTCAAATCTTGCAAATTTTTTTATCTTACTGTATAAAAAAAATAAAGTTTAAAATAAATTATTAATAAAATTTGAAAATATAAAATCTATTTTTTATATAATTTTTAGTTTATAAAAAAAAGTATATAATAAAATTATTTAAATATAAGTTAATTAAATAAATAATAATATATATATATATTTTTTTTATATAAAGCAATTTTTTTGAAGACTAATGGATCAATGATACAATAAATAGTGCTCCCTGATCTCCAAATATATATCCTTAATTCAATACCTATAGAAAGCAAAATGTATAAAATTATCTTTTATTTGTGAATTTATCAAACCAAATTTAGTTAGGCTATATAAAGATAGGACCTCTGGTTTTTCTGACGATCATAAGCTAAAAACAGATTGAAGTAGAAAAGATTATATAAGGAAAGGCTTCTGGTCTAACTTCGATATAAGTTCACAAATCTTCTAATATGACAAACTCTATAGTACAAAAAACACTCTAGCCTGGAACTATTTCAATTCAGCACTTGTTTAAAAGAAGAGAACCTAATAAAAAGGAAAATTTGAAGTTGCAAGTGGTAACAAAGAATATAGTACCTTTTTTGAGAATACAGATGAAAAGTATTGAATGAGTTATCTGGATATTTTAATCAATTCTAAAAAATATACACTTTAAACAATTATTGTTAGGATCTAGATTAGATTAAATAGTTTAAAACTAGTAGTAGGATTTTTATTTCCTAAAGATCCTATTTGGTATATTGATCCACTTTTTGAATGGATAAATCAATATAACTGGATAAGACTATAAGTGGAAGTGTGGGTTAACTTAAATAGACCTTGTAGTTAAAGATGAGTCCTGAAACTATTTAATATATAAAATTTTGCAGATCAATTATGTTTTTTTGAAAGGGATATAATTATTTATTCTTTACTTTAATAATGACATAATTCAAAAAACATTTAAATTAGATAGCCTAAACTACAAAAAACTTTTATAGGTAGTTGTTTTTAATTTTTATATTAAAAAAAAAACTTTTTTAATAATAAATAACATTTGAATTATATCCTTGCCTTTAATTTAGAAATCCATCTTTATTTGTAATCATGTAATTGAATATAAATAATTCAATAAAAATTATATACTATTAATACTCTTTATCTGAAAAATATATATATATATAAAGCAATTTTTTAAATATGTTACAAAACTGATAAAACTATTATGAATTTATATAATTATTAAAAAAATTTACATGAAATTTTTTTATAAGTACTATAAATAAACAAAATAATAACCCTAATTATAAAATTAAGAATATTATAATAATCTTATAAAAATATTGTTATAATTTTTAATTAGTTATTTTTGTTTTTGAATATTAACATAATCAAAATATTTAAACAATTCTGAAAATTAATTAAAATTTTATTTTGACCTATGAATCTATAGCTTAGTAATTAGAGTGACATAGATCAGTATCACAAGCTATAGGTTTAATTTTACTAAAGAGCTAATGTGAATCTCTGAAAAATATATAGAAATTTGTATATTATTGGCTTAATCATATAATAATTAATATTTCTAATTATAAAAAAACTGGTTTATAAAAGATTGTAATATGATCAAATATCTAAAATTGATTAATATTATCTTTAATATAATTATATTACTAGAAAAGATAATAAGAAAAATGAATTTCAAATAATAAAGTGTTTTTGAAGAATTCCTAACAGTTGTATTAAAGGATACTAATCAAGTATTTGGCTGTGCTGGATTTTATAAACTTTACTATCAAAAGGTCTTGATAAAAAGTAAAATTGCAAACTACTTTAAAGAATCAAAAACCAGAATTCATAATATTATAATTAACAACTTAATAATTAAAATGTTTTTAATAAAATTGTTTTAAAAAAAATTAAAACAAATTTGTATATTTTTTTAAAAACAGAATGACATGATAAACTATTTAGATTTAAGTAATAATTATATATAGTATTAGTTAGATGATATATGGCTAGTTATATATAAATAAATTAACTATAAACATATATGTATAATACTTGTTAGATATATGTGATATTGTCTTAAAAAGTTTAATAAAAACTAGCTAGCAATGTAAACTAGATATAGTATTTGTGTATTGATACCACTATAATATTTTATATACTAAAAGCATATATTTCAATAAAAAACATGACTTATGAAAAAAAACAAAGGAAAAACATACTGCAGTATTATTTAATTAACAAGAAACAAAAAATCATAATTATATGAAAAATGAAAAATAAAGAAGTATAGAAATAGAAGAAAAAAGTATTACTACACAAGACAAGAGAAATCCAGATACAAGACACATAAAACAATACAATATTGGAGAAACAACAAAACAAACCTGAGCCACAGAAACATGATTATATAACATTAAGGGTATATTATACATAAAAGTCAATTCTTTGATAATTATATAGTATTAAAATCATTTAAAAATTACCAGTGTAACTCAGGCATGCTGGCTTGAACCTTTGTAATTAACCTCCCAAAAGAATTAGAGACAAGTTCCAGTGGCAAATTACTATCAAATAGGTAGTTTTCACTATACAGTATATGTAATAGTTTATTTAGATTACAATAATGTAAACAATAAATTAAATAAAATAAAGTGAATTTGACTGAGGAAAAAAAAAATTAAAATTAAAATTTAATTTGATAAGATTTAGTTATAGAATGTTGTGACATGTCATTAAAATTCGCGACTTTTTTAATAAAAATTGAACACAAGGGATTGATATTTTTTTTTTGGCTGGCATTATAAAACATTTTAAATATAGCGATTGAATTTTTTAATAATTAATTGTTATTACAAATATACTTTTTTAAATACATTTTAATGCATACGAGCACAAAGTCTCAAATTTTTGGTAATAATAATTATCTAATTTAACGTTTCATTCACACTAACATTTTTTTTTATAGCTTGCTTAATGACATCACATCCCCACTTCACTACTTCTTTTTCATTCTCATTTTTCAAAATTTCACCTTTTTTCACAAAATGATGAAGAAAAAACAAGATTCCTTGTGATAACGTAGGATTAGGCAAAGCCTTGAGAAATATCTGTGCAAGTGCTTGGGGATTGCGTTTTCTCGCGTTTTGTGTTTGAGTTAAAATAATGACGTTCGAAAAAAGAAGTTGGAAAAATAATCGACTTTGAGGATGCAGTTTAGTAAATGTTGCAGTCTGTATAATTCGTGAAACCACGATTCGTAAGTAATCTCCAGAATTAATCATAATATAATTTATAAAGTTTGCATACCTTTAATATTATTACCGACAATTCGCCACTGGACAACAACATTGCGTAAAGTTTGCTCACATTGACAAGTCGTCTTAATTCCACCTTTTCTGGCTCTTTATTTTTTATCGGAGCAATCTTAACTAATTCCATGCCACCTATGTCATCTTCACCACATTCTCTTAAAAAGTCCCACAGGCAATATTGAAATGTTATCTTAAAGCTATGATCATAATTGCAAAGCCGTTGAGCAATGAGGGCGTAATAAGGATTATGGATCTTTTCCTATTTGGATTTAAAAAAATGAATGAACAACGAAACAAAGATTTTACAAATATATATGGTGAATCAAAATTTTGAATACATTGCCGCAACAGTGAAGTAAGACACGTGGAATTTCCCTTGCTGGAACTTCTTTCAAACCAAGTTTTAGAAGCCTTTCAAACGCGTCAACATAATCCTAATAATATTATTACTTATTATTATCAAACATTATTTTCACCTCAGAACGTAAAAAAAAAAAAGCTCATCATCCCTTTTAATTACCTCACTACTCATCAAAACCACAAAGATACTTCTGCGTACTTCAGTGTTCATTTTTTGTTGCTTTGCCAGATTCAACAAGGCGTCCGAAGCGACTTCATTCTTTTCCGTCTTTGGTGTAGTAGATGTGGATGGATGGTCAATCATATTAGCGGTCCAAGATGCACCGACAATCCACCATTTACCTTCAATAGAAATATTGATTAAACTTTTTATAAATCAATATTTTAGTAAAGTAAAATTAATTATACCTTTTGTCTCTACCGACCGAATGTCATCTAGACTTACTCTTAGCGGTTCAGTGGCTCGAACTTTTGTGTTGCAAAAAAGTAGTAGGAGATTTAGGAATTATTTACTTTTAAGCTTTTATTTATGATAAAATATTTACCGTGAATCCTCTTCCCTAAGTTTGAAAGAAATTTTTTCATCCTTAACAAACTTTCGGTGTTTGCAACAGCTGATTGCTGTTTCATTCTGTTATTTTTAAGGCTCACAATAGTCTCTATCATGAATTTCGTGCGCGATCTATTTCGATAAATACCTAAGTAAAATAAACTAGCTCAACGTTTAAATGGCTTGAATATAAATTACCCTAAACTCCTCGGATCTTTTTTGCTTGTTTCATTATGGACTTGTTGTATTATTTCCTTTAATGCTGATGGATCATCTTGTCTAAGCTGGTACCCGCTGTCTTTCTTGCACAAAAATAGTAAATTAATAATAAATAATAGCGTGGTTATTAAATCTATTAAAGGTAAAACATCTCTTACTTTTAATAATTTTTAACAGTAATTCTACATTCAATTCATTCAGATCCGAGATGAATAAGCGTACCAAATCATAAACCAATATATATGATATGACTTGAAAGTTATACAATTCTGAAATCAGAACTGTCAAATTGGTGCACTCTTTTCCGCCATTTCCCTCAATGATATTATTAATTTCCGCAGATTTGTAATATTGTTGATGAAATCTTTCAAATTCCTCCACCGAAGTTTGAACAAAATGAGCGCCTGTACAGTAGAAAGGATAATTGCATTGTTATCTCAAGAATATAATTTGGTTGGAATTATATAAAAAACCTACAAAAATCTATCCCTATAACCTTGTATAATGCAGCAACAAATGTAGCATATAAAATTACAAGTTGATCCAAAAGCATTGCCCTCGAGGAAATTAAATTCAATATGAGAGTAGTAATAGTGGAAGTGACATCTAAACATTATATTAAGTTGATTAGTGAAAGTTATAAAAAGGTAAATATAGAGTTTAGATAATTACCATGACGACTGTTTTTGTGATAAATTTCTTCTATGCTTATAACTATACTTTCGATGTTGGATTCGCTTAACCTATATCAATCAGTAAATAAACATTAAAATTGGATATATGGTGACATAGATATTATCACATACCTATTTAACAATCCTTGTAGTTGACGCTGTAGTTTAAAAAGTTGTTCTTTCTTTGAGCTATCCAGTTCCCGATCGTTTGCTACTTGAGGTTTTTCACGCAAATGTGGTGGAAGATACCTAACTAAAAGAATTTATTATATTGTATGCTTATCATAAGATACGCTAAGTAATATGTTCGACTTACCTGGCTCGACTTTGTTATCGGCGCGTTCCTCCGAATTCTCGACAACAAAATTGCATTCTTTTTCTTCCTTCGATTCATCAGTCTCATAGTCGGATTCATTATTTCTAACGTTCGTCTCTTCCGAATCGCTTATAGTTCCTTCATCTTTATCGGATTCCTCATCATAATCCTAGATATAACAATCCATTCATCAGAAAATTCTCTATTATCATATAAACAATCGTTATAATACCTCATCTTGGGAAACATCTGTGTCCATTGGTGACTCTAAATTTGAAGTCTTTGTTCCAAATCTCAAGCCTTCCAATAAGTCTAAATGTAAATGAATAAGGAAGTTAAATATTATATGGAATATACAAAAAGGATGGTTTAATATATTCATACCGTCTAATCCATCGTCTTTAAAAGATTTTGATAATTTGCCACTTGATTTGATCCCTAGTTTTTTTTCTAAATGCTTTATTTCCCGTTCATCAGCTTGTATTGATCCAACAATTTTTGTCGAAGAAGAAATATCGCTATGTTTTACGAGGTTGGACTCTTGAAGTAAGGAGAAAAAATTTGGATTTCTCGAGGATAATTTTTCTAATCGTTGAACTTGCTTAACATTCAAGGAATTCTTTTGTTTAGATGAAATTTTTTCCTTATTAATATTGGTCGTGATGGCCGTGCTATCCGTTTTTTGACGTTTCGCCAAAGGTCTTTCTTGTGCATGGAGCTATTAGAAAGTATTAATAATCACTCACAACAACTTTCGTAAAAATATTTAAGACTAACCTTGAAACCAGATGCCTTTTTTCGTTTTTTTGTCAGTCGTTCTTTTTTTCTCTTTTCTTTACGAGTTTGCACTCTGTTCTCAAACTTTTGATTAAACGTTCTCTCATCCACTTCCAAAGGTTCATTTATTTTTTCTTTAAGAGATTCGGGTAACCTAGGCCCATTGTTTGTTTTTGATTTTCGTTTCGATTTTGAAGACATGTCAAGCGTAGCTGCGGATGAAGATTATCAGTAATGGTTTCCCGGCATTTTTAAGCTTAAATATAAAATAAACCAATTGTATTGATATTTTTTTTCTATTATAAATTGTTTGTTATATAGTGCTTTTAATAATATGAAAGAAGATTGCTATAAAATTATCTTTATATAATTAAAAAACAAATAAAACAAATATAACTTTCAAACTTGTTAATTATTTAATTGAAAGTTTTCTTTCAATATAATAAAAATTTTGAAAAATAATATATTTATTGTGTGAACACATGACTTTATAATGATCCCGAAGCGAAAAATTAATTAATTAAAAAAAATAATTAATTAATTACAAAAAAATAATATATAAAAAATAATATAAGATAGAATTTGTATGGAAAAAAAATAGCTGGACCCAATATCATAAATAGCTATTACTATACTTTAGATTCTACTTTATATTATTATATATGTATTTGAAATTAATATTAAATTTTTAAATTAAATTTTCTCAATAACTGAATAATTAAAATTAAAAAAAAAATTTATAGATTAATAACTTAAAATCTAAACTTTTAAATCATTGAATTTTTATTCAATTCATTTGATATTGATAAAAATATTAATCTAAAAAAATTAAAAAAAAATTAATAAGTCTAATACTAATATATTTTTTTATATTAACTAGCTAGGCCTTGCCTAATGTACTTTATTTAATTTACATTTGTATTTCTATTACAAGAATTACTATATATAAATTATTCTAGATGCACATTAAACTATATCAGATTTTTCCCATATCAGCTTGTTGCTATTAACATTGTCTCTAGGGTACTTGTCAAGACTAACGTGCCAAGGCTCTGTTAGTGTTATTATTATATGAGTAAAAAAAATTGAATTGAATAATATTCTTCCCCTGGTTTAGCCAGTTTTCTATGATCTTTCTTTGCATTTTTGTGATTTCTCACATCTTTTATTAATTATATGCTAATATAGCTGCTTATTTTCAAAGCACCGTATGGTTCAGTTACTTTGCACTACTATATTCACCTAGCAATTTCAGTGGTTATACATATATTAATAAGTAATATACATATATGTTTATAGTAGATCTATCTATATATAGGTAGTTATATATATATTCTACGTAATGCTATATATAATCACTACTTTATTTAGAGAAAGTAACAGGAGGACCAATTTTTTTATAACTCCTCCCTGCATACCTCTCTTCTAAACTGGAAAGACATGCGAATCTGTTTTAATTTTTTCCAGAACAATTTTATTTATATTAAAAGTAGTTTGGTTATCAGGCCATCGATTACAGTATCCTGAACCTTGAGTTTCGATTCTTCAGAGTGATTCGTGAATTTCTCCTCCCACCAAGGCCTCCCGATAGTAAAGTCTATAAAAGAAGACACAGCCACGTACTTGATTGAACTTGAAGCCTACCAGTAGTTTTGATTCACCCTCATCAGGTCACGTAAACTTCTCCACCAGCAGTATGCTACCGGTTTGGGATCTACTTTTCTTATTACCATTTGGTAATGTGGTTGTATCAAGGATAATCCTATCTGATTTCGGACATTCAACCTGATCACAATCTTTCGTATAACCAGTATTTATACTAAGAAATATCAGTTAGTTTATGGTTACGTCAATAGATACAGGTTCTACCAGCTATTTTCTTTTTGTCAGGAGAATCACATTAGCCTCCTGAAGGATTTGAATCAGTATCTTGTAATCTGACCTGTGGAGCACTAACCACTATACTATGGACCCACAGATGGTCTAATAATAATATTTTAATAATTAATAATTAAAATTATATGATTTTATTACCATTGGATTTCTTAGATTCTAAGTTTTTCTAATAATATATATTTTATCAGGTTTATTAAATATTAAAAAAGTTATTGTATAAAATATAATTTTTTGAAAAATTTAAAATTAATTTCAAATATATTGTATGTATAAAAAAAAAATTAAAATTTCATTGAATTACAAAAATTAAAAATATTTTTTATTCTAATAAGCAATCTTTATTTATTCTATATTCTATTATTTTAAAATTTTATTTATATTTTTAGAAGTATATATTTTGTTTTTTGTTTTTTTTTAAAGTAAAAAGTATTAATATTGCATATATTTTTATTGATTATTTATATCCAATTATATAAGTACAAAATCTATTTAAGTTAATTCACTTTTTTATCTATAGCCTTATCTAGTTATATTAATTTTATCTATTGTTTGAATAAATCCATATATTAAATAATATCTTTAAAGAATCTAATTTAGATTTTGGTTTAAAGTATATATTTTTAAGATTAATTAAAATATCTAAATAATCTATTTAATATTTTTTACTTAAAATTTTAAAGAAGATACTATAATCATTTTCACTACTTGTAATTTCAAATTTTTCTTATAGAGATTATTTTCTTTTAAGCAAACATTGAATTGAAATAATTTTAGGCTAGAGTATTCTTTATACTATAGAATCTATTGTGTTAGAAAAAATTAATAGTTTTATCGAAATTAGATTAGAAGTATTTTCTTATACAATATTTCTTATTTTAATTTATTTTTAGCCTGTGATTATTAAAAATATTAAAGATTCCATCTTTATATAATCTAATATTTTATTTTCTTATATCTTTTATAATTTTGATTTTAAAAAAAATTTTTTTATAATATATATTATTTTTTTTAATGTTAAAAGTAAGATATTATTCATAATTTTTATTAATATAATTAAATTTAACTTGTTAGATAATCAATAATAAGAAGTTAAAATTTAACTTGTTATATGATCAATAGTAAAATACAAATTATATTACTATAGATATTAGCCTATTATCTATATAAAACAGATATATTATTAAAAAATCTTTAAATAAAAAAAACTTGAAAAATTATCTGTTATAAAAAAATAATAATACAAAAAATAATTTAAACAAGGTTATTATATAATAAGATAAATATTTATAAAGAAATAATTGATAAGATATAATAATGATTATTAGATATGATTCCTGAATATTTGTATTAATTCAGTTAGATATTAATATTATATAAACTATATATAACTTATTGAGTTTGATTGTATGAATTTTTTATAATAATTATTGAATAATTTGATTATATTTGAATATCAGTAAGTCAAATAATTAAAATTTATTTCAGTTGTTTATTGTAATGTTTTGATAATTGTTAAGAAAATATTGAAAACCCATATAGGATATTGATCATATACTCTTCCAATCTAATAGATATTATATTATATTGATATAAATAAGTAATATAAAATTTGATTAATGTTTTATATGTTATAGATATTTTAATAAAGATAAACTGATTGTAGTTTTTTGTATTGAAAGAGATTTTTAATATATATAAGATTAAATAAAAACTATAAAAACTAAACAAAAAATAAAAATTCTAAAAAAATAAAATACTGTTTTTTGAAAGTAGTTATTATATTGTTATATATATTATAAAATAATATTTATATAAAGAAATATGTAGAAATATAGTAGTCGTAGAAAAGATCCAGACTTTTCTTGTGACTAATAAAAAACTCGTAAAATAGACTTTATTTGCATAAAAATTCGCAAAAATGATGACAATCGTCATAAAAAAAAAATACATAAATATCAATAGACAGATTTTTTTTTCCCTCCCTCTCAATCACTTG
>CAJVPV010003403.1:0-11348 GCA_910591835.1 Acaulospora morrowiae | reverse complement strand
TTTTTTCTTTTCTTTTGTTTAAAAAATTCCTTTTTTATTCCTTTTTCCCCTTGTGTAGTTACTACAAGAGGGGGTGATACAATTTGGGTTTATGGTCGTGACTGCAGAGGTGATCTGCAGGTTTTGATCCTGCTGAAAATCTGGAATCTTAATTCCATCCACTAGAGAAACAACATTATCACCCCCATAAATCACATCTAGAGGCTTCGGCTAAAAACAAGTAAGTTGGGTCGAGGAAATTTATACTTTACATAGGTTCTCAACTTGTAATGGTTCTTTATAATTAAATAAATAAATGACACCAATCTGATTGCGGGATTAAAAAATAAAAAATAAAAAATAAAGTAATAATGTTTATCTATTTTTAAAAAAAAAATTAAATTGAGTTAAACAAATAATTAATTAAATTAAAATTGAATCAAATTAAATTAAATTGAATCAAAAATATTTAATTTTATAAATAATTAGAATTAAAATTAAAATTAAATTAAATCAAATTAAAATATTTGATTTTAAATAAAATTGTTAGAATTTTTAGTTTATAGTCAGATTGCTATAATTATAGAATATACGTAAATTATTATTATCTTAAATTAATTTGAATACAAATTCAACAATGTTTTTTTTAATATTAATTGTTTTATATTGTATATAGTTTTTTTTCTTAAAAATAATTTAATTATATTATTATAAGATTTATGAATAATAATATTTCAAAAGAAAACAAATTGTTTTAATATAATTTTTAAATTTTATAAAACTCTACAAAAATGCCATTAAAACTATTAAATAAAAGCAATTATTAAATACAAAAACAATATTTTAATTAATAAACTTTTATCTATTATAATTAAGATACTTGAAAAAAACTAAAAATATATTTATAAAAGTTTTGAAAATTTGAAAATTTTTTTAATTTTTTAATTTTTTTTTAATCGTAAAAGGGCATTAGATGCAAAATTTATTAAGTATATAGATTGATATACAGATTATATCAAACATCTTTGTACAGGGGTATGTGTAAATTAATATTAACCTATCTATGATACTAATTATTGCTATTTTTAGCAGGGAAATGGTATGGGGTATGGTCGCGCAACACGACCTGATGTGTCGCATACCCTGATTTAGATAGCTGATATGGTAATTGATAGTTTAGTATAGCCTACTTAAGCATAATGTAATTTAGGAAAAAGTCTAATGTAGTCATTGCCATTATTAGTCAGATAGTCTAATTATCAGCTGATAGTTTCTAATAGTATAAGAAGGGATTGCATGATGCGACATGCCAATATAAATAGAAGAACAGAGAGGTAGTACGCGATACGAAAAAAAGAAGATCAATACCAAAAAAAGAGAATAAAATAATATTCCTAATTAGGGACGTGTGATCAATGTTGCCAAAGAGAGTAAAAATATAAATTACTTACCTAATCCAGTACTTGTCGTGAGATAGGATAATTGGGATCACAAGAGAGAAAGTGGTAAGACTCGTCAAGGAAGCGCGAACAACGGAAAGAGAAGGAAAGGTGATTAGTAAAGAACTCGGCTGAACAAAATCACATGCCTCAAGTAGAGAAAGCAAAAAACCTATTCGACGTTATGCGAGTTTCTACTGCCATTAGCGATAGACTCGCCGGGAGAAACGTCAACATATTCTTATTACACTTAATATAACTTAGATTGGCTCTAGTGCTGGATGATCAACTTCTTTCCAGAGCTGTGATTAGAACATCTGACTTGAGTAAACTAATTAAGTTGATGTTTTGTGAATCAGTTGAAAGGATTATAAGATGAAGAAGATTTTGTTTGCAATTGGAATTTAGCATATTCTTGTTTTTTTTATTTTAAAAGTTGTCTTGAAATTTGTATTATTTGATTCCTGACACTATTGATATGTTTGCAGTAACTGATCTGAGATCCATATTAGTGTGTAGAGGAGTTTTAAGACACTGTTTATTATATTGGTGAGTTTTTTGTTTGACAACTGATTTTTGAGATCTGTGATATCGCATGCCAATTTCTCTGGTTGTAATTTCCTGTTGAGGTTAAAATCAGCTTTTGTCTTGTCAGTTTCTTTTAGCAACTTATTGATTTTGGGTTTTATTTTGAGCTCAATTTTTTCATATGTTTCATTGTTCTTATAGCACTCAAAAATGTGTTCTTGAGTTTCCAGTAATATTAGGCATCTTGAACAGAAATCATCTTGATATATGTCTGGATATCTTTCATGTAGAAGCTTTCTTGTTAGGAGGGTACCACTTAGGATTTTGCTTCTGAATGCTAGTAATGAGAATAGATTATACTTGTCTTTCTTAATTAGAAGATTATTAACATTGCATAGTTTCTGCTTATAATGTTAGGTTCTATCTATTTTTGACTAATGAACTATTAATGATGTCAATAAGCCTATAGATCTGCTGCACTCTTTTAATCCATGTTATTATACTGTATCCTCACATGTTTTTGATTTGTGATCCTATAATATACTTGTCAGTTTCAATTAGGTTATCTATACATATTATTGAGTTGTTTTCTTATAAGTTGGAATTTTCTTTTAACTTGTTTAGCTGTAGCCTGATTTTCTTTAACTTTTGTAAAGTAGTAATACAGTCTATTAAGTAACTGTAAGCTGTTTTGACTTTTCAATTAGTATAGCTTGGCAAGTATAGGTTGGAAGTATTAGTTATATTAAATAATATATAGATGTTGCTTTTTGCTGCTGCCAGAATTCCGATTAGAACTAGCAAAGTACTGATGTGTTTGTTGTACTCAAAATAGAAGGTGACAGTTGTATCTTTTGCTCTTGCTATAATATAGTTATCTTTAAAGTCCAAGTCTATAGTAACAAAGAATTGATTTGTCTTGAGAATTTGTTTAATGTCAGTAAGTATTTCAATGTTAAGGTGAAACAAGATATCTGTTGATATAGCACTTTTGATCTCAATGGTAGATATGAGATTTGGTCTTCTTTTTAAGTGAAGTTAAGTTAAGATTTCTTCTGAAGCATTAACTAAATAGTGTTTATTACTCTTGCAATAAGTCCATAGGGTTATAGCTTCTTGTACTAGAACTGAAATTTTCTGTGTGCTAGTGTAACACTGACATCTGGTAAGGATTTTATTTATATCAACAAGATAGTGTGTTTCTTTAACATTTGGGTAGTTCTTGTTTCAATTACACTTGACTTTGATATATGTAATCTGGTTATTGAGCATGATTGCTCAAAATCTTGCTTTAATATTTGGTATGCAGATAGAGAAATCTTGGTAGTGATTTGGGATGTTGATTTGGAAGAATCAAACTGGGATGAGACCTTTGGATGTGAAGCTCAAATGTGTATTAAATTCATATCAGATAAATTTGCAATTTGACTGATATATCAGCAAGTCACTATAGAATTTAATATTTTTATAGTATAGGCCTAGTGCCTGCAGGTTAAGGCTTTGTCTCTAAAGGCAAATGCAAGACTAATAAATTGGTTTTCTTTTGAGCAGTTGAATTTATAGTTAGATGGACAAACTGAGATTTTGTATTTTTTGTATATAGATGTAGTTCTGGTAATCCAGTTTTTTTGAAACTTTTCTGGAGAGCAGATTGGGTATATCCATATTGTATAGCTCATTTGAATTGACTCTATTTCCATTTCAATAGAGACTTTGGTTTTTGGATTACATATTTTAATGATAAGTAATTTTGATATAGTAAGCTTCTGCCTATCTGCCAGGTTAAAGAACTTGAGACCAGCTTGTGAATATGTGACTCTGTCTGGGATGTTTTTCCCTACTCTAAGCTTTGTCTTAATTGTGTTGTTTATTTTGGCTTGTATTTTTGCAAGTTTGTGTTTGGACAATGAGACTAAGTGCAAGGCATAGTCAAGCTAGCTTGGTATAATCCAATTGACTACCTGCTTGATTATTGGTTTGTTCCAACTTTGTCTGTTACAGGCTGAAATGATTTGATTTAAGTCTTTAACTAAAAGTGTTTCGATGGACTGTTGGTAGTGTTGTTTGAGAAGTGGTTACCAAGATAATGCATTGTTAACTTGTACGGAAGGGGAGTGATTGTAGTGTTAAAAACTTTGAGGTAAGTATTTCTATTAAGGCTATTATTACCTAATGTTGTAATAAGTGTAGTTTTGTCTACATTATATCTGATACTGTTAAGACTAAGGAATAAACAGAAGGTATTGATAAACTCTTGAAGTTTTGATACTGAATTTGTCATTAATAACACATTATCCATATATACAAGAATATTGTATGGAATATGCAGATGATTTTGATGACTGAATATCATGGCTACTAATGGATTATAGAAGATTGTCCATAATAGTAGAGAAAGGGTTTCCCCTTGGTCTAATCCTTTTAATACTTTGAAGTTGTCTGTTTTTTCAAAGTTAGTTGCAATGAAGAGTTCTCGATCATATAGGAGATTATAAAATATGAATATCAGTTTGTTGGTGATCTTAATTCTTTGAAGTGCTGCTTTGAGACTGTTGAGATTAACTGAGTCAAAAGCCTTCACAATGTCAAATGAGATGATCCAGAGTTCTTTATTAAGATTGATAGCTGCATTTAAACATGCAGTTGTGATTACTAGTGGCTCTATGATACTCTGTTCTGCCAATTTTGTGAAGTTGGCTTTAGATAAGATATTGTTTTTGACAAGTGCTATTGATATCCTTGTGTTGATGATCTTAAGAACACTTTTTTAATTGATTTAATCAACAATATTGGTCTCGTGTCTATAATCTTTCTTGACCAAACAATTTTCTTTGATAAAAGAACAATTGTTGATTTTTTCAATTTTATGAGATCTATTTACTATCGAGAACAAAATTGAATAACTTCGTTAGTATTTTCTTGGAGTTGTTACTTAGGCAATTGATTATTTCATATGTGATCCCTAAGTTGTTTGAGGTTTTATTGGCTAGGACTTCATTTAACGTCTTTACAAGTTCATTAAAGCTTATTGGTTGTTGGAATGCTTTGTAAATCTCAGTTGATATGATTTTGATAGGAGAGTATATTTCTTTCCATGGAGTGTCTATTAATATAAAACTGCTTTCAGTGAGTATTCTTTTAAAGTGATTATTAATGATTTACTTGATTGAGTCAGGGTCATCTGTTAGGTTCTCATTTTTATCCTGTATCATATTTAGGTTTAGAAAGAGTTTTAGATTACCTAGTGCTCTTTTTATGAAGCTTTTAGGTTTTTCCAAAATTTAATTAAGTTGTTCATAACAGCCTTGCGAATTTAGTCCACTTGTTGCTCTCTAATACTGTGGAGTCTCTCTTAATTAATACTTTTCTTAAGTTATTTAGCAATCTTTGAGAGGCTGGAACATTTCTATATATTTTTTGATAGATAAATACTATGTGTTTTGGAAAAGGAATTTCTGTTTGGCTTGGTGAGTTTTTCTTTTTTTCTTTGCCCAATATTCTTTTAATTTGATTAATTATCTTGAAGTATTTGATGCATCCTGGTTCTTTGGCTTTATACAGTTGTGGTTTTGTTAGAGGGTGATTGTTTTTGGTGACATTAGTTAGGATATGATTGAAATTGGACCAAGAGGAACAGCGGTCATAAATATTTTGAAGTCTACTTTCTTTTTGAAGTCAGCTTTTTGCTGGTCAGTTGCTTTTTTCTAATCGAATACCTTTGTCTGGCATCTGGACATTACCAATTTATATTCAAACCAGTCAAAGATTACTTGCACTTGCTTGTGATCTGTACTGATTGATAATGAGTCAAAGGTTTTTGTGTTTAAAACGTTGGTTCCCAAGTAGTTAGTGTATCAAATTTAGTCAATTCTTGATATGCTTGATTGAGTTATATATATAAACTTCTTCTTTTTATCTATTGCTTTGATGATATCTGTCCAATCATGCAAATAATTATAGATCTTTCTTTTTGAATTTATCGTTGGAGCATTAATGGCTGGTGTATCTGATAGATATGTGTTGAAATCTCCTGTCATTATTTAATATACTGGCTTTCTAAATTTTTTTATGAATTTAATTAATAATTGGATTGTCATCTTTCTTTCATTGTATTCATGTAAAAGATAAATGGAAGTGATGATAATATCGATTTTTGGTTTAAATTTAAGATGAACTGCATACCAATATTCATTTTCAGATGTGGTTTCTTAGATCCTTCCCTAATATTAGGCAAGAACCATTTTTTGATGAGCTAGATGACGTGCTTGAAATAATTGTCTTGTTGTTAAGCTTCCTGGGAAGAGGGTTTCCCTTTGAAATTTTTGTTTCTGAATAGTACAAGATAGTTCTGTCATTTTTGAGATCCTGTAATAGTGCTATTAATTTGCTTTTATTATTTGGTTCGCAAACATTTAAGGTTGAAATGTTAAGTAGATTTTTAATATGAATGTTGGGAAGGTTTGAAAGGGAGGTCTGTTATGTATCTACATTTAATAAGTGATTAAAGTTGGGTGATGATATCATTTTAACAAATAAAGGGAATTAGATCGAAGCTGGGCTCTGGCAGATTTTCAGGAGCTATATATTCTTCAGGAAGTCTGTTAAATATGTACTTTTTGTGTAGTTGTGCAATCAGTGAGAGTAGGTTTTCATTATTCATAAAAGGGAAGCATATTGAGAATAAGTTTTTCTTTAATTTTGTATTGAGCTTATTCATGGAGAGTAGGGGTGGCTTTGGAGCTTGAAGCCAGTCTTCTGAAATAATACAGAATTTATACCTCTGATGCAGTCTTTGTATGGTCAGTAAAAAATTGTCTGCTCGATAGTCAATGTAATCTCCAATAACAATAGACTTATCTACTTTAGAAATTTTGCTTGATAGCTTTTCTTTGCCTATTTGAGAAATGACTAGGTCAACCTACTGAGGGCCAAGAGGCAGATTAAATTTGAAGTCTTTCTGTAGATGCTTTATAAGGTGGTCAGCGTCCTCCTTGAATTGTATTGGGATGCTTATATCTAGGTTATTCAACAGTGAATTAAAAGAGTGAAATAATGGTCTTTTAAACTTGTAGAAGTTCGTAAGCAGAGCTTTAAGGCTGTACTCTTTTTTTCAGAATGTCAATAAGCTCGCTTGTATTTATTGTCATTGGATCGTGAGGGAAGTAACATATCAGATACTCTGGAAGTAACTTGTATGATGCTGGAAGTGAAATTTTAGGTAGTGGCAGGTCAAAAAAAGTTTTAAGCAATTTTGCAAGAATTTCATAGAACTTGACAAGCTCCCTGATTTTTACTGAGAGTTCTTTTAGGTCTTTTCTTTTAGTAATGGGAAAAATGTATTTGGTTTCTTTATTGAGATCTCTAGAATTATCTGGTAATGATTCAAACTTGAAGAAGTATGAGTCAGGAATTTATAAGAACTTATAATGTATTTTTAAGATTGAAACAGTAAGTGTGAGCAGTGATCTTTTTTTAATTGGCAGTAGGCTTGGGAGTTTGATAACTATTGTTAGCGAGGAAATAGCTTCGGTAAGGCCTGGCGACACGACATTCGTGTAACGCGCCTAATCGGAGTAACGGAAATGCTTTACAAATAGACTCAAGACCTAATAAAAAGCTTAGATAGTTTATTTTATAGTCTGATAGTTTATGAGTCATAGCAATAGTCTTGTAGCAGATAGTCATAGTAGTATAAATAGGAGTGACAAAAGCGCAAAAAGAAAAGAACCACGAACCAGTTAATAAACGAAACCACTCTTTAAATTAAAATCTTCCTAATTAGGGACGTGCGATCAACGTTGCCAAAGAGAGTAAAAATATAAATTACTTACCTAATCCAGTACTTGTCGCGAGATAGGACGACCGGGACCACAAGAGAGAAAGTGGTAAGACTCGTCAAGGAAGCGCGGACAACGGAAAGAGAAGGAAAGGTGATTAATAAAGAACTCGGTTGAACGAAATCACACGCCTCAAGTAGAGAAAGCCAAAAACCTATCTGACGTTACGCGAGTTTCTACTGCCGTTAGCGACAGACTCGCCGGGAGAGACGTCAACACTACATATAGTTGGACTAGTAGATATGGTGGTTTTAAAACTAGTGATAGGATTTTCACCCCCTAGATAGTCCCCTGAAAACAATATGATGCATCTCAAGGGTAAACAGTATATCACCAGGTATAAAAAGTAGATAGGCTAGCATTTAGCTATAGTTATAGCATTATAGAGAATACTTGATGTAATGAAATTTGTAATTCCAATGAATAAGCAATAAAATCCTGCATCTAATGCCATTCTACTATAAAAAAAAAAGAATTAAAAATACAATATTGATCAATATTGAAGAAGATAATTATGGAAACTTAATGAACTTATATAATTTTGGAGAAGATATATTCAAATATATAAAATATCTTTTCTATGCATAAATAAATATTTATCAAATATTCAAAATAATATAGATTTATTTTTTGATAATGATAAAATCAATAAAGAAACCAATAATTTTTCTAAGTCTTAAGTATTCTCTGAGGTGGATATTCAATATTTTTAATTACCATTAATTATACTCTAACAAAAGACTGCTTCAGTCTATTTTCATCAATATTTTCGATTCTATATAAAACTGGTTGTTTTATTGTATCAGAGATTTCTTAATATGATAAATCTGGGAAGACCAATTACAATTGATAGCATTTTTTCTTCCATTTTCCAATTCACCAG
The DNA here is from genome assembly GCA_910591835.1 of Acaulospora morrowiae. Taxonomy (NCBI): domain Eukaryota; kingdom Fungi; phylum Glomeromycota; class Glomeromycetes; order Diversisporales; family Acaulosporaceae; genus Acaulospora; species Acaulospora morrowiae. The sequence goes on along the minus strand of CAJVPV010003403.1, from coordinate 2,682 downwards.
ATTTAAGTAAATATAAAACAGAATAATTATATGTTAATCAAATTTTCTCATAATCTACAGGTCCATATCTCAGCTTTGAGACTTTTGCATATACAAATTTCTTTTTTCTTGTTTCAGCAGAAGACATACCTATTAAACAAGATATAGTATTATCAAGTTTTTCAAGAAATATAGTGTCATATATTGTTTCTACCTCAGGAAAAAGATAAAAATAGAGAACTAGTAGCAGGGAGACACTTTAGATGAACAGGGCCACTGTAGTATGCTAAAGTTCCTAGAGACATACAAATTAGTACAATTCTGAGGTGTATGAGGTCAGACAAAAGAGGCAATGGTGATTTGTTTTATAAAGGTCAAGTTATTTATTTGATAAAATATATGTTCAAGTTTGCCAATTACTAGGCAAAATTGGAGCCTTTATATACATGTTTGAGTTATAATATTTTTGTACAAGATAAATATATGCTAAAAATATAAGCTAAGATATAGATATTATTTTTGTCAGAATATTCAACTATAGTAGCATTTACATAGATAAATACTTTGGCAAAGATAATATAGAAAGTAAAGATAAAATAAAATAGAAATGTTCTAGAAATAGTAAAGATACAAGAAATACAATAGATGTCGAAGGTGTTGTAACAGATCTGTAATATAAGGCTATTCTAGAATAATTAATATTTCAAGTATCAATACTAGTGAAAATCAGACAAGGGATATTAAAGATTTTGAGTGAAAATCAAGTATAACAATAGAAAGATTTATAACCCAAGCTCTACTTTATTCCAATAAAGATAATAATAATTCTTTAGTATCTTGAATAAAGAATGCACACTTTTGTAAAGTTTGATTAAATTTCTCAACTATATCTTGTCTTTTTTTTTATTTTTTTATTAATTTTTATATTATACCTATTCATTAATTCTTCACACTTCCCATAAAATTCAGAACCAAAATCTGTTTGCAATATCTTTATTTGTTTAAGAGACAAGTTATAAAATTTATAAAGTATTATAAATCCTTTAGCAATACTATCAGAATCCTGATCAGTTAAAAAACAAATCCACTTGGTTCAACTTGCTATATCAATACATGTTAAAGCATATTTATATATCTTATTTCCAACTTTATCATGAGGCATATAACACAAATTGGCTTGTATAACTTCTATTGGAATAATAATTTTATTAAAACTAGCACAAGGAATATATTTTGGAACCAGTTTATGAATTAGATATAATAATTGTCTTTCAAGCCATTTCTCTACTTCATTTATAGTAAAATCAAATCCAAGATTTTAAGAAGTATCAAAAAGATTCCTAGCAGTTCTTTGATATCCAGAAGATTGATAATATATTTTTTGAAATGCAATCGATATTTCAAGTTCTCTTACTTTTCCAGAATCAATATATATTAAAGGTTAACTTATTTGTATCTTTATTATATTATTAAAAGAAATGTCTCTTGAATCACAAATTCAAACATTAAAATACAAGTTATTACAAGCAGAAGACTATATTATATATCTTGAGAAAGAAATAATAAGTCAAGATGAAAAGTTAGAAATTTTTAAAGCTGAAGTATCAAATCTCAAAAAGCAACTCAAAAAAGCATTACAGAATATAGAGAGTAGAGATAAAACTATTATTTATCTTAAAACCCAATTAACTAAAATAATTAATGATGTATATTTTCTAAAACATAGAATTTATAATTTCTGACAAACTGTTATAATAACAAGTAGTATAACAGAAAGTTCTAAAAATATTTTTTCATTGTTAGATAAAGTATGAGCAAGTTTTAAGTATTTGGCTGATTCTTATAGAGAAAAAAATGATTCATTACTTAATTATGAGATAAATAAACTTCAAATAGAAACTAAAGAAAATATAAATCAGATTGAAATAAAACATAATAGAGAGATTGCACTTCTTAGAGAGAGTATTATTAATAAAATTGAAACCAGATTATTCAATTAACAACAGACTATAAAAGAGCAAGTAGAAATTATTCGAAATCAGTAGGATTATGTTAATGTGATGGATCAAAAAAATAAATATCTATAGAATCAAATTGATGAATATCAATCTGAATGTCATTGATTAACAGAATCTCTTGCAGGTATTTAAGAAAATTTTGAAGATCCCAGTTTTGAATATATAGTATTAGAAGATGAAAATATTGAATTAAAAAATCGCTTGCGTATATTAGGTTTATCATATAGTGTGTTGGGATTGTGTAATGGAACAAATGTTTAATAACAGAATAGGACAGGTAAGAAGAAAGTTGCACAGTACCTATATTGATTGCTTCTTCTTTTTGCCCATACCCTTGTTACTTATATACTTATTTGTAATATATACTTTATACCTAATATATATTTTATACTTGATATACATTTTATACCTGATATACACTTTATATCTGATATACAAATTATACTTTATATATATTTTCTCTATATATTTTTTACTATCTTTTTTTCATGCTAACAGTACATTTAATTTGCTAGCTGTAATATACATGAATGTTTTACAAGCCAGTTATGTATTTTTAATATGCTATCTATTTTATTAAAAGCACCTGAAATTTGCTCATTTTGAATATTTATTTGCTGATTATTTAATTTTTAAAATAAAAATCATTGTTAATTATATTTATTATATTAAAACCTAATAATAA
>CAJVPV010003402.1:0-11349 GCA_910591835.1 Acaulospora morrowiae | reverse complement strand
TGATGTCATATCTAGATATTATGTATCAATAAAGATTCGCATCGATGCACGTTCACCTTAAAAAAAAAAAAAAAAAAGAAGTTTGAGTTGCAAAAGAATCAAAGAATAAAAATATATTGTCATAAGCTTTTCCCTATGCAACTGATGGATAAATAAGACTTTTAAATTTAAGTAAACTTTGATCAGAAATTTTATTTTATTGTATTAATTATCTTTAATATTCTTGGATTTTTAAACTGAGACTCACTTGTAATAATGAATATAAGTATTTTTCTTTAATTAAAATTATTATAAATAAAAAATTTAAGCAAAATGAATATAATTAGAAAAAAGTTTTATATAAATTAATTATTTTTTTATAAATATTAATTATATTTAAAAGAATTAATTTAAACAAAAAATATATATTTTTTATATTTAATAAAAATATAAATAAGACTTCAAAAAAGTAACAAACTAATATCAAAAATAATATCAAAATAGTACTAATTTATAATAAATTTAATATATAAATTATAAACTACTCATATAAATTTAAGTAAAATTAAATATCAAATTAATATTAAATTAATATCAAAGTAATATTATAAAAAATCAAAAAATTTGTTTTAAAAAATTTATAAAAAAATAAAATAAAAGTTTTAACTTAATAAAAAAATTAAATTAAAAATTAGACTTTATTAAATATTATATATTTAATATATTAATATTTAATCTTAATTTATATTTATATATATAGAATTTCTTAGATCTATCCGGTCATAGTCCAGTGAACTAAAGCAGGGTAGGGCTAATCTATGAACCATGATTCAATCCCAGCTAAAGACAATTCACATATCCCAAATAGGGACTTTGTGTCACTGCTTCTGTAACTTGTGATAGAGAGCAATTTGGATTGTTTCGGTGATTAAAGAGCCTTATGAATAGACTACACCTCATAGATTAAAAAGATAGATAATCTGATTGATAAACTTTCTGATTAAGTATTGTTCAGGAAATACCCCCAAAAGGAGAAAGAGTGGAAATAACATAACTATGTTGTTTTCATTTAGCTTATATTATAATATGGTCTATATCATAATTTTGGCTATATTGGTATATAGTTGATCTCATAATTTTGACTATATTGGAAGGTAGTTGATTTTATAATTCTAATCATATTCAAAGGTAATTAATCTTATATTTTGGTCACATTCATAAGTAATTGATCTTATAATTTTAGCTATATTGATATATAATTGATCTCAAAAAAATGGCCACATACTCGATATATTTATAGTTTACTTATGTGCATTTAATTTTTTAGGCCATACTCAAATAACATGTGTTTTGTTTTTTAGGTAATACTTCAATAATATATGTTTTGATTTTTACTATATGAACCAAGGTGATGTATTTTATATATCAAACCATATGCAATATATATTAGTTTAATAATTCCAACCAATTTTGTTATCAAGTCACATATGATATACTTAAGAAATATCAGTGGCTGATTCCTATTATAAGTTTGATAGGCCGATTGCAATTTACATTATCATTTGTGGTCCGATATAAGGACTATTATATTTTGATTATCTGAAGATTTGTATTTTAATATAATAAAAATATCTAATGGTTATACTTGTCTATTCGGTTATAATCCCGGTAAAATTTGTGAAAATACTTATATAGAACCTGAAGAATGTAGTTATTGGAAAGTTACAAGAAGCATACCATATAAAGAATATGGTAAACTAATCCTTTCAACATCTGATAGATATCTATCATATATTAGGAGGTATTATAATAAACTCCGATCAATAATATAAGAAAAAAAAATATAAGAAAATAATAAATGTCTATAGAGATACACTTGCATACTATATATATACTATCTGGTTATACTATTGATTAATGCTACCAAATATATATGCTAAGTATATTACATAAATGCTATTAGGCTATACTATAAAAAAATATTATCGAATATATTATACAGTATTAAAGTATGCCGATTTTGTTTGCTAGAATTTTTGATATCAGAAATATATCTAAGAACATATCTTAGAAATGAATAGTAAACTTCAACTAATATATAAGAAGGCAGATATATAACTCCCATAATTTCTATTATGTAGAGTTATTAAAGTTATATATCCTGAAAATATATTCAGAAACATATTGTCAAATGGATAGGCTTCTTTATTTTTTCTAATATAATATTACCGAAGTTACCTATCCCAACATATATTTAAAAACATATTGTCAGATGGATATATAATTTCATTTTTTCTTATATAATATTATTGAACTTATATATCCCAAAAACATTACTATCAAAATAGGTATATAACTTCCATTTTTCTTATAATATATTACTGAATTTATATATCCAAAGTATTTACTAATCAAGATTGCAATTCTCTTCATTTATCTTATTAAAACTCAATGCATTTTTTTGATATCTCTATGTATCAACTGAAAAAATAATTTAAACTTTTCTAAACTATATTGTAATAATATAATCGAACAAAAATTGATACATACCAATAAAAAAACCAAATATGAAAAATGAGTAAACAAAATGCACAACTCGAGTAATACAGGAATAGAAAAACCGATGACTATTCAAGTGACTCAGATAAATATAATGATAATATATCTGAATGTAAATTAGAAAATTGCAATAATTATGGCTCTGAATATGAGTCAGATATCAAGACCAATATTATTAAGTCTCCAATATCTCAACCCCCTAAAGTAGAAGAGCAAATATCTAATTTGACAAATTTCACAGATCAAGTGGAAGTTATATATACTCAAAGGCAAGAGAAGTTTAATGATAAATTTATCCAGAAAGACTTATTAAATAGAATCCACAAAGTTGTCTCTTCACCTATTAGAGATATGTCGAAAAATAAAGGTTCATTAGAAGATATATATTTATGGAACTATCTTTTACCTAATTATGAAGCAAAAGAAGAAATCAGTTTGCTTGATACATATACATAAGAAGAATTGATCAATAGATTAGTTATCCAAGTAGAGCAAGGGGTTATAAATTTTCAGTTGTAAATAAAATTTCTGAAGTATATGGGTTCCTGGAATACATGAATGTATTAACAGATAATGATCTTTGAAACCTGTAATTGATATTAATGCCTCTAGTAAGAAAATATGAACTGATACTATAACTGCTAAAAATGTTTTTATTCGTATTTGTTGTTTATTTATAAGAGCATTATATTGAATCCTTGATTGTAATTAGAAGAATATTTTTAAGAGGATTAGTAATTGCTACATAGTCTAATGATAATAAATGTAGTTATCACCTTCTATATGCTTCAACTCTTCTTATTGATTATCTGGAACTCAAAGAATTCACAGAATTAATATACAAATTAACAGGGAAAAAATATGATAAGTTTATTTATAGAGGGTTATCTGGTCGAAATTTCTGTCTCCATTTAATAGGTTCAGCAAAAAAAGATCACATGAAGCACATACTCCAATTCTCACTAGATAATAGATGGAATGATCTCAATGACACCAGAGTTTAACCACCTACTAGTTCGAAATTAAAATAAGACCCTGTATACTTAGTATAGAAAAAATAAATAATCAGAAAAAAATAATAGTAGGTCAAGATGTGTTAAAAAAATATGCAAATCTGGTTCTGCAGAAATATTCTGATTTGAAAGTTGAAATATCAAAGAAAAAAATTCTCAATGATATATATATTTTAATCAAAAAATATATTTAGAATATCCATTATGCAATCGCACACATGATAAGAATTAGCGATAGTTCAGTCATGCGTGTTATGATGGTTTATTTATTGTAAAATGTTTCCAGCAAAATAGAGATGAAAGAGGAGAAATTTTTAACAACCTATCTATTGCAGAAAAAATCCAACAAAAAAATAATAATATCTCCAGCCATCCCAAAATAAAAGACCCAAAGTTCCTGAAACTCTTTTTAAAAATGCTGAGTTGAATTAAATATAAATCTCCTCTTATCATAACAGAAGTATATAAGAAGCAATATATAGAACCTTTATCTAAAGAAGATAATGTATATGTAAGCTTACCTTGGGAATCAGGAAAAACTTATACTTTAGAGCATCTTACAATATATAATGGCATAAACTTACTTGTATTATCTATATGACACACTTATTCTAGTGTCATTACTACAAGGCTCAATCTCAAATCATATATTGATATCGATGGTAATATTAATCTTCCAGATCATCAAAGAGTAGTATGTCAAATAGAGAGCTTACATCATATTATTAATAAATGTAGATGCGAGAAGAAATATAAATATTCTCCAATACCATATGATTTATGACTTGATGAAATAGTATCTATAATTGCTTAAGCCCATACCCATTTAATAGGATAATCAAGAAAGGATTTATATAAATTAATTCAAGAGGTGAAGCAAATTATTATTATGAATAATGATCTTATAGATCTTAATATCGAATGGATAAAAAACTTTCATAAAAATAAACTCTTTTCAATTATTCATAACACCTATTAACTCCAAAAAGGTAAAACATTTCGCTTGGCCTCTAATAAAGAAACTGTATTAATCAAACTCTAGGAATGGACTAAGCAAATGTCTTCATTATCTCCTAATGAACGAAAAAGTGCATCTCTTATCTGTTATCTCAGAAAGGATATACAAGGAATTGTTTATGCTCTTAGAACTGATTTTCCTGAATTATGTATTAAAAATTATTATGGTAAGTCTGATCCAACTAAAAAGGCTCAAGATTTTGATAATGTTAATGAAATGTGGAAAGGGGTAGATCTTATTACATATACTAATACTTTAAAAATAGGTGTTTCTTGTATTAACTACAAGTTTGAGCAGGTATTCTGTCTCTTTAATAATTATATCAAAACAAATGCTGGAACAAATCAAATGCTATTCCATATAAGATGTATCAAGGATTATATGTATTATATTAAGCAAAGAGCATCTAATATTCCTATTACAGAAGAAGAGTTATTTAATTGGTTATTAAAAGCAAAACGAGAATCTCTACCTCCAGAGCTTCAAAATAGAAGAATATTTCTAGATATAGAATCTATAATTCAAAATAAGGATATTCTAACAATTCAATTATATGTTGGAAAAATTCTGATCTTGTCATTTATTTAGATGGAGAATGGTAGATTTTTTTAAAAAGGCAGGTATGATAGTTTCTATAATAAAAACTACCCCAAAAGCTAAAGATAATACTATAATATTAACTGAAACAATAAAGGAATATTCTTCAACTATTAAAGCAAAGGAAATTTCAGACATTGCTAATGCCAATATTTTTAATCATGAGATGGCCAAACACCTAGAAAACAAGCCAAAGAAGACTTTAGAAGAAATATATGCATTAAACCAGTATTATATTGCAGATTGCTATGAAATATCACCTGAATCTATAACTGAAGAATTTATTACAGATTACAGTAAATATGATCATATGAAATGGTTCAAAACCTTCCGAAAACTATAAGATGCAGGTACTAATAATAAGATAGCAGTTGAGGTTATTATTTGTAAAGATTATAGGAATGATAGACTTACAACCATTATCCAAGCTGAGAAGTATTGAATTTGTTTGTAATTATTAAAGACTTGTATATCTGTTAAAGATATTGATGATCGAAATAGATATAAAGTTATTGATGTCAAAACATGCCTAAACTCATCAGAATCGATACAATACCTCCAAAATTTAGTATTAAAAATGGCTTGGATTTTTGATAATATAGACACATCTTGTAGTGCTAAGAAATCTGATTTAAAATCAGATAAAGCAAAACTTGGTTTATTAAATTCAATACTTTCTGCAATCTATGGGATAAAGTTTAAAACTACTAATAATAAAAAATATGTATTATCTCTAGTTGATACATTTGACTATAGGGATGCTCCCAAATTACTACCATATCAAACAGATAAAGGGCAATTTTATGAAAATGGTGAGGATATGTATTATAAATATAGTAAACTCTTACCTGATGAATTAGAACCATCTCCTAATTGTATCTCACAAAATACTTAGAACTTATTTGATATTATTTAAAACAAGTATTTGAAGTTCATGGTATATTTTACAAAGGGGTTTTTGTGATACTTAAAATTAATACTTGTAAAAAATATCATATTACGAATACCATTTTTGTGATGCTTAATATCAGAATCTATACAATTATTTATCTACTTCTATTTTTTGCACTTTTTATCTTTCATACCAATTTTGAAAATAAATCTTTTTTGTATGTTTAGGATAATATCCTGTTCCAGAAATTGTTCATTCTTCACAGATTCCACAAGGAAATTTTGCTATATTTCTATTATATAATTTTCAATATAATGAACATCCTATATCTCGTCAACAACTTTTTCTGCAAATTGTACCATCTCTTTTAATATATAGACAGGTTGAATGTCCTGAACTATCTCTTTTAATATATTGATCAGTTGAACACTCCATTTAAAGTGTTTAATGTATAACATATAAAATCTATTTTACTTTTTATGCAAATATATTTAATATAAAACCAATTTAAATTTTTTCAAGTTATAATAATATATTATACATTGGAAATACTTCTAATATACTAAAAATTCTTGAATGTGTTATAATAATATGTATATTAAAAATACAAATAATGACTTAAATTTCAAACTGATGACCAGTTACCTATATGTTGGTATATATTATCTTTTTCTGAATATGAAAGGAAAAAACATAATTAATTTCAATTTGGAAAAATATTTTCTATAGTATATATATTCTAAAGAATTATTCATGTTAGCTATTGCAACAAAGATTGTTAAAAAATACAATCTTAGCTTCAAGACAAGTTCATTTGAACTTAGTCAATATATCTCTAAGTTTCTCAAAAACCTTACAGATGATAGGAAAAGGAATCAAGCATGAAGGCATCTTCAGGATGGATTCAAATTTAATAATGAATAGGTAAGTATATTGATATCTAATTAGAGAGATGGTAAAATTAAAGTTATAAATTTTATCGAAGGTAGTTGCAGAATAGGTATAGTATCACCTCTGAAAAATCTGGAAGAAGAAATTATTAGAGAGATAGCAAAACGAATCTTGCAAAATAGATATGGATTTAGTAAGAATTAAGTAAATACCTTATTCTCGATCCAGAAATATAAAAGTATTTTTGGCAAAACTTTAAATATTGTGGTCACCAATCAACTCTTAAAAGAAATGGCTGAAGAAACTATTGGGAGTATGATATAACAGATTTTATAGGATAAACTTAGCATTAGAGATATAAGATGCCTTAGCCTTATCAGCAAAAAATGTTAATACTAATTTATCACATATTTCTCGGCTTCAAAGAGAACTAAAAAATTTTGATACTTTATTCCAAATAATTGAGGCCATAAAATTTTCAAATATTACAAAAAATGCTAACAAAATCCAAAGTGTCAATTAAAAAAAGACTGAAGCTAATCATATTGACTATCCAAATCATTTTACATTAGAATTAGTCAAGGAAAGATTAGATGGTTATGATGTATCTATTTTATCCGACTTACAAGCTCTTACAGATGTTATGGTGATGCTTTGTATTTGTCCTGCTGAACTTACAACTTTACGTATTACAGATATTGGAGTAATGGATTATATAAAGAATCAAGATCAGTCAGATATTCCCAGAAAATTTAGATCTATGGAAAAGAATCAAGAACAAGCCAAAGAACTACTCACTTGGATTCAGCATGCTATATTGTCTGGACAAATAGGTAATCCAGATAAGCCAGAAGTTAAATGATTCAATAGATTCTTAAAATATTATAATTTAATTCCTAAATACTTATGAAAAATGGGTGCTGTTTATGGTGTGGTAATATATGAGGCTAAAAATATGGCCCATGCTTATATCATTGCTGGAGAATGTTTACTTTACAATCTTGACAACTATACTTCTTCAGTACAGAATTATGTTATAGTAAATTATCACAGAAAAAATCAATCTTCAGAGCAAACAAGACTATTCCGGATCTATGATAAAGACTAATTACACTTCTTTGCTTTTATTATATTTATAGCAAAATCTTTATTATTAGATAATTCAGAGTCAGACCCAGATGAAGACAAGGATAAAGTTATAGTATTACTAAAAATTATTTTTTTTTTTAGTCTTACATAGTGTATGATTTCTCTGAGAAATATTGGGGTTTGTTATCGTATTTATAAGTTCTTGGCAAACCTCAGGTTTTACTATCTCTAATAATTAACAAAAAAAGATCCAGATTTTTTTATCCATAACTTTTTTAACAATATTAAATACTATTTTATCTTTTTTGAAATCTAATTTTTTCGCAACTTTATAAATAGTAATTGGACATTCTTGATCTTAATCTATTACACTCTGTTGCTTTAATATTTCTTCAATTTTTTTATAGACACTTTGTATTGTTTCAAGATTATCAACTTCAGTCATTGTAATAGTTAAGTTATTTTATAAATACACAATAAAAAAAATATGCCAAAATTAATTATATTGTTATAATAAAACATTATGACTAGAATTTTATCTTGCGAAATTAACAAGTAACAAATATATAATAAGTTATAACAGAGTATTGCAAAGCAATGATGATGCAAAACATTGAATCTCCGATTCCTCTTCAAGTCTATAAGATAAATTAAGTGAATATGATGAAAATTATATTATTAACAATATTAAAACATCAGAAGCATGATTATAGTTTGCAAAATATTATCCACCAAAATATATACATAAGTGTTTATTAAAATTAGAATATAAAATAAAACTGTACATCATTAATTATCCAGAAAACATATTGTTTATAGAAAAAACAAATATATTTGGCTAAAATAATTCAGTACACAATAATTAAATGGCTCTATTGACCAGAAGGATCATTTATAAAACAAGCTAAAGATCGATATTATTGTATTGCAGGCCGAAGGATGACTCTCTGAGTCATGGAACTTATTTCAGAAAAAATGGTATAAAGTGCCTGTCCCTATCAAAATGTGAAATAAGCTTTATCATCGGATAAAGCAAATCTTATTTCTCCCTTTTTGCTCTCTATTACCTTCCCTCTTTTGTTCTACTTCTTTCTTCATCTCTACTTTTTTTTGTTTTTTTTTCTCTTCTTGTCTCTTATCCTCTTCTCTTTGTTCTATCGTCTTCATTCCTTTAAAAAAGATAAACCGTTTCTTACCTATAAAAAATTTTTTTTAAAAAATAAGTTAAAAAATTCGATTATATTTTTCCATTTTATCTGACCCTCTTACCCATTCTCTCATCCTATTTTTTTTTCCCTCTACCCTTTACCCCTTCACCTCTCTTTGTTTTACTCCTTTCTTATTTTCTACTTCCCTATTATACCCTTTTTTCTCTCTTCCTTGCCTCTTATCCCATTGTCATCCCCCATTTCTTACTTATAAGCCTATATTCTCTAGACGTTGTTCTTTTAAGTTCACTATAGTAAGACTCTAGTGGGATTGTTAAGGTAACTTGCAACAAAAAAGGAGAATTCTGATGTGCCCAAAGGGCTTATTTCTTTGTGTTCTTACTATAATTACGTTTAATGTAGCGGGCAATCTCGGGAACAGGATAGTTATTGATAGTGTTACGGATCAACTCCTCTTAACTAATCTTTGTTTTTTTATATATGGCAGCAATCAACTGATTACGTGTTGCTGGATGGTATACTTTGTGTAGCCACATACGCATTATATACATTGTATAGAGAATAACGTCATAGTTTTGTTCACTACACGTGATGCCTGGAAAGGTTGAAAAAATACTGTTCATCTCAACACTGTTCTGATTACAGAGCATATATCGAGAATACCAATGAGATGCAAATTCATGGATTACTCTTAGTGCTTTTGCCACTGTATTGCTATCCTCCTTACTCACAAAAAAATATGCACCAATATTCCAACAACCACAACCATCATGAATATACAAAATAAAAAGGTTCCAAAAATATTTGTTTGTATTATAAGTAGAATCAATATGAGTTAACTATTTGTATTGTTGAAGTTTTTCTAATTGCTATATATTTGTGAAACAAAAATCTTGAGATAATTGTGATGTAATATGAAATTGTTGAACTTTATAGTTTTTGATGATCAAAAACTTTAAAGTTTCTTGAATATTAAACTCTAAGTTGTGTTCTTCAATCAAATTAGTCGTTAATGATTTTCTTTGCTTAAAATTGAATATTTGTCACTTCTTTTCGATACAAATTTTGAGTATTGGTATCAAGATCTTTTTCTTTTGCAAGTTCTTTTATAGCAATAACAATAGCTGATGGTGAATAAGATTTCTTAGCTTCATTTGCTACTAGCTGTCTAATAATCTCTGGATGTTTTAATTTGTTACTATCCTCAATTGAATATAAATAATCTGATGTATTTTTGAAACATTCAATTCTAACTGTTTGTATTGCAAAAATATGTGTGATTTTGATTTTTGTATTACATAAATTTGTCATTTGTTTACTTGTTTTTCTTCACTTGTTAATTGAAATATTTTCTTTTCATGTACTTGATTCATAGTGCTTTGTGAAATAATAAGTATAAACAATCCAAGAGTTCTTATTAATGCATTTCCAACTGTTAAATCAAATCCAAACATTGGAAACAAGTGGCCAAATTCTTTTACTGAAATTTCAAAAAAATTATTAACATTAAAAATATTTTCTCATATAGTTGTCATTATTTTAATAAACAAATATTATGTAATTATGTAATAAATATAATTTATCAATCTGATCTAATAAATCCGATCTAACAATCCAATTCATATAATTATGTGATACTATCTGGCTTTAGCATACCTCTCGAAATAGTTTCTACATCCGAAATAGATTATGCAACGATTATCGTTATCCCAAATGTAGGTCAACGATGCGTTATGTAATAATGTATATGTATAAATAAAATAAATAATCAGAAAAATTGCTAATACATATATAATGAGATGTTACTGTATGATGTCAATATTCATATAATTGATATTTTTTGAAAACGCCTTGTTTCACCAAAACATAACTCCTGTCGCTTTGGCCATATATATGATGATTATCACGCTTTTTTCTTAAACCAGTCATGTGAAAAAAAACTAAATATAGGGTATCCAAGTTTTTCAGAAAAAAGAAAGGTTCAGTTTTTTGTTACTGTTAGAGTTACAGTCTGATGCAAAAGTCTTTGGACTTCTATTTCAACTTATAATTCAATAACTAATTAATAATACAATATAATATATATTTTTTACTTATTTAAAGATTTAAAGATTAATATTATTTAAAAAACTTTTTTATTAT
>CAJVPV010003401.1:0-11352 GCA_910591835.1 Acaulospora morrowiae | reverse complement strand
TTCCTCTCTTTATATACATGTTAAGAAATCCCAAAAATCCCAAAAATCCCAAAAATCCCTCAAGCCCCAATTAAACCTCAATTGGGCGAGGATGACATATATTGAATCTATCTAATTTTTTGGTTCCTCTTACAATATGTATTGTTAAAATTTATAGATTTTTGATACAATTATATAATTTTTATCTCTTTGACTCTTTGATTGCTATAGATAGTAGAGTATACATAATATTGTTTTTTATTATAGTTGTCAATAGTGATATAATTGATATTATTGTTGTAATACAAAACAGTTTAAACAGGTTTTGGTTTTATTTTTAGACAAAATCTGATTAAATAATTAGAGAGCACTAATTATCTAAAGGAAATAAACTGATTTTGGTTTTTTAACCAGATAAAAATATTGAAAAATTTGAGATGACATAGTAAGTATTACTATAGCATAGTTGAATTTGAGAGTTAACTTAAAACAAATAGTAAATCCTCTAATTCTGTTAGAGTATGTGTTTTGAAAAGTATTTGATTTAGCAAGTATAATAGTAATAATATGAATAATTTTTGATAAAATAAGGATAAAAAGAGATGCAAGAAAACAAAAGAATAAAGAATTGCTATAAGCATTTTCTTATGCAACCAAAGAATAAGTAAGACTTTTAAACTTGAATAGACTTTAATTAAAGATTTCATTTTATTGTATCAATATCTTGAAGATTCTTGAGTTTTTGAGCTAGAGCTTACTTGTGATAAAGAGTGTAAAATATTTTTTTTTACTTAAAATTATTATAAAAGAAAAATTTTTAATAAAATAAATATAATCAAAAGAGAGTTTTTTACAATAGTAATTATATATTAATATTTATATTAGTAATTTTTTTTTAATAAAATAAATTTTTTTAAATATATTATATTATGATACTTGCTATATAAAAAAGGATATAGACTTTTATAAAAATTAGATCAGAAATCTTTTTTATACAATTTTTTTTACTTTAACTTGTTTCAATATATAATTATTAAAGAAATTAAAAGTTTTATTTTATATAGTCTAATTGAATATAATTAATATTTAAATATTTAAATATAATATATAAAAAAAAATTAATAACCTAATATAAAGAGTATTATTGTTTTATAAATATTAAACTAGAGATATATATTTTAAGATTCATAAATATTATTTATTATGCTATAGAACTATGGATCTTTATTTTTTTAAAATATTGTTTATAAAAATTCTATTTATAACTTTTATTAACTTTAATCAATTGATTATTTTTTATTTATATTTTGCTATATATACATAATAAAAAAAATATTTATAAGATATTATTTATAGAATTATTTATAAAATATTTAATTAGAAATTATTTATCTTTAATTTTTTTTCTTATTTTTTTATTTATTTTGTGTTAAACAAAATTTATTTTATTAGAATTTACATTTAGATCTCTTAAAAATTTTTTTTATTTATTAAGCATATTAAAAAACAAATAATTAAATCACACATCATTCATTATTACTATTTATATTTAATTATTATTACTATTTTGTGATTTTTTTATTTAATAATATGTATTTTTTAATATAATAAATTTTTTGCCAAGATATTTTTAATTTTCTATTTTTAATTAAAATTTTATAGAAATTCGATAAATCTTTAATAAGTCATTTATAACTTTACAACACAAAACTTTAATTTAAAATATATTAGAGTAACAATTGTTCCATGAAATTTATTTGCAATTTCGCAATATTCGTTACGTGTTGATCATGTGACATACGGTGGACATAATTCGGAAATTTCACTTGCAAGCACACCTACACGAGTGACGCACAGTGAGCATCCCAAAATAGCAACAGTAAAAACATTTTTTTAATTGTGTAACTATATGTGACAAGTAATACAATTATCAAACTTTCAAAACAAATAAAGATAATGCGGAATCAATTATAACCGGCTGAATACTAGCAGAGGTTTAGTTGCTATTATCGGCCGCAGAGGGGGTGTTGTTTATGCACTACTCGTGCGGTACCTCTAACGGCACTTGTGCGTCACCTGTGGAGGTGTGCTTACAATGATTTCGAGTGAAATTTCCGTACTATAATAATTTATATTGTTTAAATAGATTTTCGGATTTTATTTCCGGTATATGGAAATTCGAAAGCCGGAAACCAAAAAGCGAAAATCGAAAAAAATAAAGCAAATAAAGTTTGTAATTAAAAAATAAGATGAAGAAATAAAGAATAAAGCAAAAAAAAATAATTTATAATTAAAAATAAAACAAAGGATAAAAATAAATAAAGAAAATTTTTGATAAAAACTTATAAAAACTTATAAAACTTGTATTTTTATTAATAAATATTGAAATTTTATATATTTAAAATTTTAATTTATTTTATATTAAAACAATGATAACTTTGTAAGATATTTATATGATCAATAATTTCGCGCAAATTTCGCGAATTTATGACGATCCTTATTTTTTTATAGCTTGTGAATTTTCTTGAAAAATAGCGATTTTATTTAGATAAAGTTTTAATGTTATAAATAGATAGATTTATATAACATATTAAAATATTATATAAAGTTTTTGAGAAATTTTATTTAAACGATAAAAAATTATCTGGTCGGTCACTTTCTAGCATATATTAAACATGTGATATAGTATATTTTTATACCAATGTAAGGGACTTCCGTAATTCGGAAATTTCACTTGAAATCATTGTAAGCGCACCTGCACAGGTGACGCACTAGTGCCGTAAGGGTGCCGCACGAGAGTGCATAAACAACACCCCCATTGCGGTCGAAAATAGCAACTGAAACTCTGCTCTGAATACTAGTTACTGTAATTCTATTTACTGTAAGTAGTACACGTGTGACGCATCCCACTACTGTAATAAGAAAAGGTTGAATTTTGTATGTTTATTATATGTAAGGTAGTATATTTTTACTATATGTCACCAGGGATATTTTACATATCGACTTTCTTTAGGTTGAATTAAAAGTTAATTTCTTATATAAAGGCCGCGAATTCCATATGTATTCTACAATTTTTTTTTTTTGAAAAAAAATTCGTTTATTTTTCTTCATAATATCTAATTTATTAATTCGATTTGACCTAACCTTAGCAGACTCGGATCAAAAAGAAACCCAGTATCCAAGATGAACTTCAAAACCTTGCTTATCCTTATTGCCGTTTTTGCTACTCTATTCTCCGTAGCAATCGCAAATCCAGTGGATAAAAGTAAATTAATACTAAATCTTACATCTATTTTTGTTTTTATGTTTTGTTTTTTTCAGAGTAATAATGTTCATTTGCACATTTTACTAAATAATTAGGAGGTGAAGAGTGCCTAACAACTTTTCTTTCGTCTAAATAAACCAATGCATTTATTTATTAATCTATCTATCTTTCCATTTAACTATATCACGCAATCGATTTTATATCTTTGTTTTTTTTTTAAACTATTAGTATGTGAGTATAAGTTTTATAAAGTTATTTTTTAAAATGCCGCTTCTCTAATTGATTCTGAAACTTATTTTATTACTAAATATTTGGATTTATTATATATATATTACTAAAAAAAATTTTTTTCTTTAATTAAACCATTAGCTTGCAAGTATAAGTTTTACAGCATACAAATTCATCCTTTGAAAATGATACCTCTTTAATCAATTATAAAATTTATTTATTAAACCATTAGCATGTGAGTATAAATTTTATTGTATTTAATAAATCAATGTTTTAGTAATCGACTTTATGACTTATTTATTTTATTAAACTATTAGGCGGTAAAGTATAACTTTTATAACAATCGTTTCGAGATTAATTGAGCCACATCTCTAATCAATTTTATTTTATTAAACTACTACCAGAAAGTATGTTTATGAATTATTTTATTTATCTTTCTAAAAAAAAAATCATTCTAATCGGCTTTACAATATATTTATTTTATTAATTATCAGGCCGTAAGTATAAGTTTCATATACTGTGTATTTTCCTAAAATGACACCTCTAATCAATTTTGAAATTTATTCATTTTATAACCATTAGTTAGTAAGATGAAGTTTTATTAATTTTTTTTTTAAAAAATAATATCTCTATGATTTATTTTATTATCTATTTTATTTTATTAATTATTAGCAAGTGAGTATAAGCTTAGCGATATAGTATTTGTTTTCAGATTAGTCAGAGATATTCTATATAATCGATATTACTTTTATCGTTATTAGAGAGTAAGTAATAAATTTAACATTCATTTTTTTTAAAAAAAATATTATTATTATTCTAATTTATTTTCTAATTTATTTTATTAGACCGTAAGTATGCTTATTATGTTTATTTTTTTAAAATAACATCTTTCTAATCATTTTTATAATCATTTCATTAATCACTAGATTGTAAGTATTTTTTTATTACACCTGTTTATAAATTTACCATTTTTTCTAATCGATTTTATAACTTATTCATTTTATTAAAATCTTAGGTAACGGTAAGTAATATATAAGTTTTTAATTAATTTCTAAATTTATGTCACATGATTTTTTTGTCCTAATCGATTTAATAACTTATTTAACTATTAGGCGGTAAGTTTAAGTTCATTTTTAGCTTAATATCTTTCTAGTCGATTCTATAATTTATTTATTCATTTAAATATTAGGCTGTAAGTATAAGTTTGTCATATTTGTTTCTAGATTAATCAGAACTACATTTCTAATTGATTTAACTTATTTAACATCAGCCGGTAAGTTTAAGTTTTAGGACATTCATTTTTCGAACTGCATCTTTATGAATCACAATTTATTAATTTTACTAACTATTAGGCAGTAAGTATATGTTTCATTACAATCATTCTTTAAGAACGACGATTCTCTAATCGATTTGTAATGTATTGTTTTATTAAATATTAGACCGTAAGAACAAGTTTTACCGCAATATTGTTTTATTTAATTGTTTATTCGATTGATTAAATACAACCTATTTACTTCTTCAACCTATTAGTTAGTAAGTATATACTTCATTGTATTTATTTTTTTCCGACTAATCGACTTACGATTCATTTATTTATCACCATAAACTATTAGAATGTAAGTATAAGTTTTATACATTTATTATTTAAAAATTATACCTCTAATCGGTTCTATAATTTATTTGTTTATTTATTATTATTAGCATGTGAGTAAAAGTTTAATTATAGTCGTTTTTAAATCAAATATTCTCTACGTAATTAATTTATAATTAATTAATTTATAAAAATTATTAGGCAGTAAGGATCAGTTTTATAAATATTTGTTCCTAAATTAATCAGAACTATGTCTCTCTAATCGATATTATACTAATTAATTTTTTTAAACCATCAGTGAGTAAGTTAAAGTTTTCAGCATTTATTTTTTTTTTAAAAAAAACAATATTCGTCTAGTATATTTCGTAACCTTTTGTTTTATCACTATCAGATGGTAAGTATAAGTTTTAAAGTTTCGTTATATCTATTTTTTAAAACGACTCTCTAATTGATTTTATAATTATTAATTTTATTAAACTATTAGCCTGTAAGTATAAGTTCTATTACACTTATGATAACTTAAAATTTCTCTGGTCGATTTTATAACTTAATTATTTTATTAAACTACCAGGCGGTAAGTATAAGTTTTATTATATTTATTTTTCTAAAGCAACATCTTTTTAATTTATTTATAATTTATTTAACTTGTTAAAAAATTAGAGAGTGAGTATATTGTTTACACTATATTTCTCTTCTAAAACGTGTCTCTAACCGATTTCGTGATTATTCATTACTAAACTATTAGACGGTAAGTACAAGCTTGTAAACATTGATTTAGATTTATTAAATAGCATTTTTCTAATCGAATTTGTAAATTATTTATTTTAGCTTGTGAGTATAAGTCCTATTATGCTTTTCTATTAATTGATATTTCTCTATCCGGTTTTATAACCTATTTATTTTATTAAACTACTAGGCGGTGAGTATATTGTGTACAATATTTATCTTTTAAACATGTCTAATCGATTTTGCAATTTATTCAATTGGATAAACTATTAGCTGGTATGTATAAGTTTTATAATATTCGTTTTGTAAAAATGACCCTCTCTAGCCGATTTTTATTTACAAATTAACATTTTCCTAATCGGTTCTATAACTTACTCATTTTACAAAATCATCAGGCAGTAAGTTTAATTCATTAAATTATTTTTCTGATCGATTTAATTATTATTTATTTCTAATCGATTTATAACTAATTGTTTACTTTTATTAAACCATTAGACCGTAAGTTTAAGTTTTAGAATATCCATTTTTATGAATGAAACTCTAATCGATCTCATAACCTATTTATTTTAACCCATTAGCTAGTAAGCATATAGTTCATTGAATATTTTTTTCTAAAGCAAAATTCCATTAATCGACTTACAATTTATTTATTTCATTATTATAAACTATTAGATCGTGAGTATAGGTCTTATAACATCTATTTATTAAAACGACACTTCTCTAATCGATTTTATAATTATTTATTTATTATACTATTAGAGTGTGAGTATAAGCTCTATTGTACTTATTTATAAATTATCATTCTCTAATCGATTCTCTAACTTATATGTTTTATTAAACTAATAGGCTGTAAGTATAGGGTTTATAATACTCATACTACTGTAGATTAATCCGAACTGTATCTCTAATCGATTTTACAATTTATTGATTTTTATAAACTACTACTTTAGTCTGTAAGTGTGGGGTTTATGATTTTTATCCTTTAAAAGGACATCTAAAAAGACATCTCTAATTGATTTTTACATTTATTTATTAAACTACCAGACGGTAAACATAATAAGTTTTATAATACAGTATTTTATATATATATATAAATGACACTTCGCTAATCGATCTCATTATTTATTTATTTATTAAACTATTAGAATGTAAGTATAAATTTTGTAACATTCGTTTCTAGATTAAATTGGGACGATATCTCTCTAATAAATTTTATAACCTATTAAACTATTAGGCAGTAAGTATAAGTTTTATATTATTCACTTCTAGATTAATCGGAGCCTTATATTTCTAACCGATTTACAATTTATTTAACTAAACTATTAGCACGTGAGTATTAAATTCATTCATATTGTAAATGAATTTTTATCACTTACTTATTTCTTAAATTATTAGAAAGTGAGTATAAGTTTATCATATTTATTTTATCAAACAACAAATTCTCTAAGCGATTTTATAATATAATTTATCTTATTACAATTAGCTTGTAAGTATAAGTTTATAGTATTCGATTCCGGATTAATTAGAAATATTTCTCTAATTGGTTTTATCATAATTTTAATAAACCTATAGGCCGTAAGTATAGGTTTCAGAAAATTTTTTTATAGAAATAAAACCGCTTATTGATTTTATAACTTATAAATGGTTTATTTTAAACTATTAGCACGTAAGTATAGGTTTTAGGAAATTCATTTCTAGATTAATTAGAACCATAACTTTTTAATCGGTTTTCTAACCTATTTTTGTTTATTAAACCACTAGACGGTAAGTGCAGAATCTGTAACATTTATTTTTTAAATAATGACACCTCCCTAACTAATTTATTCTATTAATCTATTAGTTCGTATGTATAAGTTTCATATACTCGGTTTTAAAATGACATCTTTCTATTTCAATTTCTAATTTCAATTCTTTTTTATTAAACTATTAGCGAGTAAGTATGGGTTCTACTGTATTATACTTATTTATAGATTTATAATGTTCGTTTCTAGATTATAACTCTAATCGATTTTGGAATCTATTTATTTTAGACGGTAAGTGCGGGATTTATAATATTCATTTTTTAAAAATGGCACTTCCCTAATCAATTTATTCTATTGAACCATCAGGGAGTATGTATAAATTTCATAGAACTGTATTCGGTTTTAAAAATGACATCTCAAATTGTACTTCCCTAATTAATTTTATTCTATTGAACTATCAGAATGTATGTATAAGTTTTAAGTTTTAGAGTATTTGATTTTAAAAATGACACCACTCTAATTAATTTGATAATTAATTTTTTTTTATTAAACTATTAGCGAGTAAGTATGGTTTAACATTTCTCCAATCGATTGTATATTATTTTTCAAAAGTAATATCTCTAATCAACTTTACACAATTTATTTATTCTATTATTTTATTATTAGATTAAAAAAAAAAAAAATTCAATCGCATGTATTTCATGGCGACAAATTATTTTTCTTTTCTTGATATGTCAAGTTTTTTTTTTAAAACGACCTTTATAATTTCATTTCGCCTTAAATTCTATGATGACAATTTATTTATTTTTTTTTTCTTGACATGTCAAGTCTTTCTTTATTATTCTATTTTTCACTTTAATTACTGTGGGGCGTTTGTGGGTTTATAATGTATATTTATAATAAATATGTATATTATACTATGTTATAATTCTATATACAGAATGTATAATGAATAAATATTAGGCACACGCAACTATACATATCATATTCTAAGCTTATTACTGAAGTTAAAAATTTGATTTGCGATCGCACAGGTAGTAGCGTATAGCAACTAGCTTAGTAAGCTTATCGGGTATATATTCTGCTGGGACATTTGTAAGTAAAAATCGTAATAATACTGGGAGTAATGTATGATGAAGAAACAGTGGTAGAAGTCGCGAGCATTGCAAATCTCATTTTTATTATCGTTACTTTGACTAAAATTTTGTTAAGTAAAAACTTTTGTCTGTGTGTTGCATTAGTAACAGATAATTTTTCTTTTCTTGATATGTCAAGTTTTTTTTTGAAACGACCTTTATAAGTTCATTTCGCCTTAAATTCTATGATGTCAATTTATTATTTTTTTTTCTTGACATGTCAAGTCTTTCTTTATTATTCTATTTTTCACTTTAATTACTGTGGGGGTTTGTGGGTTTATAATGTATATCTATAATAAATATGTATATTATACTGTTTTATAATTGACGTATAGCAGTATACTGTATACAGAATGTATAATCAGTCACACGCAACTATACCTATCTTATTCTAAGCTTATCAGATACAGAAAATGCTATTACTGAGGTTAAAATTTTGATTTGCGATCACGTAATGTGATCTCCGCAACACAAATAGTAGCATATAGCAATTAGCTTAGTAAACCTTTACAGTAGCTTATCTGTTATATATTCTGCTGGGACATTTATAAGTGAAAATCGTAATAAGATCGGAAAAAATATATATACAGTATATTAAAGGTATGATTAAGAAACAGAGATAGAAGTCAAATCTCATTGTTATTATCGTTACTTTAATTAAATTTTTGTTAAGTAAAAACCTTTGTCAGCGTGTTGCATTAGTAACGGATAATCTAGCTATTATATATATTTCAGATAAAAACCAGATTCTGTTTTTACCCTTTCAAATTCTAGTTGTTGCAAATATGTACAGTTTACAATTCCAATTGATACAAACAAGTAAACAATGCAAATGTATCTATAACTAAATTACATTATTATGTCTATTTATAAATTAAGAAACCTTAGAATGTGTCCTTATTTACATCAAAAACAACATATAAATCTCAAAATATTAAAATAACATCTATATCCAGCAAACAAATTTTAAAGTATATAACTAGACAATGCCTTGGTTTTTAAATAAAAAGTTTTACATCAATTAAATAAATTTTTGAATTAACAACTTATTTCAAAAGGCTTTAATAATAATAATCAGTTATAAAATAAAATTCTTTAAAAAGTTTAACAAAAGATTGAAATTATTTTAAATATGTTTTATAAAATATAACTAAAATCAATGGATTTATAACCAAAAGTATAATTATATTAAAACTCTTCCTGTTAACCCTTTTTCCAATTCAAAAAACAAATGTTCTCAAAAAATTGATAATAAAATTTATGCATTTTCTCTAATACATTGTTTTTTGAAAGCTAATATCTCTCCTACTTGTTTGTTATTTTTTTTAAAAACACTTTTATATATTTCTACAAAAAAATAAACAGATTTTTATCTATTCGATTTATAGCAAGAACATATTAATAAAAAAAACCTGTCAAAAAAATACTTTCATTATATATGAAACTCTAAAAGTAAATTATTAAAATTATAATTTTCAAGTTCTATAAAAATCTTGAATTTATTATAAATGAATATATTTAGTTAAAACAAATAAATAAACTAACAATATTTATTTATTAAATATATAATCTTTTTTCACCTATTATATATACAGTATTTGTTATAGTGTTTTCATATATAAAGTAAGAAGATAAATTGAGATATAATACATATTACATGATTGATAATTACAAAATATATCATAAGAAACCAGTTCTTGGTTGACAGTACATGATTATCTAATGTAAGAAAAAAGATAAAAATAATTGTAAAAGAAACTTGAATAATAAAGACTTAACATATTTATTGTTTTTAAAGTATAGTTATAGTAGCTTCTATAAATAAAAAAAAATGTATAAAAAGAAAATAACAAGTATTAATAAAGAAAAAAAAATATCAATCATAAAATAAAATATTTGATCAAATTAAATATGTTTCCTTAATCTTAATAATTACTCTTTCTCTTTGTATTTATATAAAATCATGTCCTTTTAGTAACTAACTTGATATTACATCTAAAGATGAGTCCCTAAACTATTTAGTATATAAAATTTCATAAATCAATTATGTCTCTTTTAAAGGGGACATAATTATTTACTTATTATTTTAATAAAAACAAATACTTGAATTTAATAATTTAAATTGCAAAAAATATTTATAAATAGTTTTTTTTTGTTATTATATTAAAAAAAAACTTCTTTAATAGTAAGGAAAATTTGAATTATATTCTTGCTTTTGGTTTAGTGATCCATTTTTAATTATATCTATCTATATAATATAAATTATTTGTTATTAATTCAATTTTCAAAATTTTAAAAAATAATTATATCATATCTACATTATTTATATGTTTTAATAGTAACTTAATTAATTGCACTAAATAATTATATCAATTGCATTTAGAATTTACAAATTTTAATAACATGTATAGTTATACTTATAGTTTTAAAAATTGAAATCAAACAGATTTATTCTATAATAAAATAATAACTACTTGATTAATAAAAATATTCATTGACAAAAAACTCTCTCCTGATTGCATCCGTTTTGTTAAAAATTTTCCTTTTATAGTAATTTTAAGCAAGAAAAATATTTTACACTCTTTATTGCAAGTGAGCCTCAGCTCAGGAACTCAAGAACCTTCAAAACAACTGGTGCAGTGGGATGGGACCTCTGGTCAAAGTCTATTCAAGTTTGGGAGTCTT
>CAJVPV010003400.1:0-11360 GCA_910591835.1 Acaulospora morrowiae | reverse complement strand
TATTTTTTACTATTAAAAAAGTTTTTTTTAAATATAAGATTAAAAAAAAACTATCTATAAAGGTTTTTTGCAATTTAGGTCACTTGATTCAAATGTTTTTTAAATTATATTCCTATTAAAATAATAAATAAATAATTATGTTTCTTCAAAAAAGACATAATTGATCTGCAAAATTTTATATACTAAATAATTTAGGGATCCATCTTTAATCATAAGGCAAAGTTTATTAATAAAGACAATTTATTAATTATTGATTATATAGTTTTTATCTTAATTGTTTTTACTTTTTGCCTATTCCCAAGTCACTTATATATATTTTTATTTTATACCTATTATATATATTATTTTTAATATACTATTTATATCTAATATACTTTTTATACTTGATATATCACTTATACTTGATATATCACTTATATCTAATATATCTACTCTTATAATTTACTATTATCTATCTATTATATTTTTTTTATAACAGCAGATATTGGATTTCTTTAAGCAAATTTTTGCTAAAATTCCAAAGATTATTTTTGAAACCTCTACTATATAATATATACAATAGTAGTTTTTAGAATTATTATTATTATTATTATTATTTTAAATTCACAATTAGACTGATATTATTTATTTATTAAATTATAAAACTATTACAAGTATAAAAATACAAATAAAATATAAATCTTCTTAATTCAGCTTATTCATCAACAGTCAAAGCCTTTAGATATGATTTATAGAGGTAATATATTATTTATTTAATAAATAAAATTAAGTTCCAAAACTTTTAATAGAATTAAAACCTGCAAATCATTTCTATAGTTATGATTATAAATCCAAATTATATTAACTCTCTCTTATAGAAACTATATAAGAAAAAGGAATAAAAAAGAATTTTAGAAAAAGGAAAAACAGCACAAGTATGTATAAAAAAAAAAATATTAAAAATAGAAAAAAAAGTTATTATATATTTTAATTATTATTGAAAAGATTATTTCTATAAACAAAAGTTCAAGCTTCTTATAATTGTTGCTATA
This sequence comes from Acaulospora morrowiae, assembly GCA_910591835.1. Lineage (NCBI taxonomy): Eukaryota > Fungi > Glomeromycota > Glomeromycetes > Diversisporales > Acaulosporaceae > Acaulospora > Acaulospora morrowiae. Next base: position 10,329 of record CAJVPV010003400.1, on the reverse strand, counting down.
CTCATTTCTTATTATCTGTGATTAGCCAAATTGTTTAATTTTCATTAAAATAGCAATATTAAAAAATATTTAAGAGTATTTCCAGAAAAGTATTTTTTAAAACTTTATGTTTAAAGACTTTTAATTAGAAAAATATTAGTTTTCTATTGTTGATTTTTCTTTCAAGCTATTTTTTTTGAAATTATTGCTTTATTTAACCAGTAAATAATTTTAAGATTACTTTTTTCAATCATTTTTAGGATAAGTAGTTATTATTTCAACATGTTATCTACTTTTTACCCTTAGAAAAAATAGAAAATAAAAAAAAACAAAAAACAAAAACAAAAAAAAAATTGTTCCTTTTTATTTACAACTTTATCTAATATACTTATATTACTCTTTCAACTAAAAACCATTCAACTTTTTCAAGAACTAATTATATTATTGATTTGATATTGTATAATTGAAAACATATGAAAGAATATGTTTTGTTTATTTTTTCTATATTTGATATAATCAATCAGTCAATAATCTTGATCAATTATTTTTCAAAAGATCTTATATAACTAAAAATTCAGTATTAAACTAAAATAAACAAAATTTTTCAAAAAAATCAAAAAAAAAAGGAAGCATACTTAAAAAAAAAAAATAAAAAGCCAAGAAAATAATAAAAAGATTGAAAATTTTTTTTTCTTTATTTCTTTAAATTACTAAATTTCTTGGAAGTCTTTAAAGTATAGTTTAAATTGTTAGTTTTCTTTCTAGAAAAATATTCTTACCATAAATCTTTTAGACAGATTTCTTGTATTTAATTATAAAAATAAACAAGAAAATTATTTTAAAAAAGAAAAAGTAAATAAGTGATAGTTACTGTTTATTCTACTAATTAAGAAATCAATATTATTAAAGAAAATATATAGATTTTTTATTATAAAAATACAATATAAAATTTTTTAGAAATGTCTATTTTTTGAAGTTAATAAAAGAATTAGTAGAAAGAGTTTTTTGAAACTTTTTATTTTAAAGAAATAAAATATATAATAAAATAAGTAATTTTATAGTAGAAATCATATGTTATTGTTCAACTCTTTAAAAATTCAAATCCAATTCAATTGTTTTAAAAATGTTAGAACAAATAGTTTATTACAATTTTTGATCTTTTAATTTATTTAAGGTTTTTGTAATTGCTAGAACAAAATTTAGATGATAGTCAAATTTTAAAAATTATTTTTTTAATGAATTTTTTTAATTTGAAAATTATTAAAAAATAATCTATATATCAATAATTTATTTAACCAGAAATTCTTAAAAAATATATGTTAAATCTAGATCTTTTTATATTATTAATAAAAAATTTGATATATTTTGATAAGACAATTGTTAAAAAATTGATTTCTAAATTTTTAATTTTTTAATAACTTTCTAAATATAGTTTTTATTAATTTTACTATATAATTTATTATAAAAATCATTAAAAATTGATAAATTATATAGTAAAATTGATAAAACTATATTTGGAAAGTTATTTTTTAAATGTAGCAAATTTAAAATTTAGAAATCAATTTTTAGACAATTGTCTTATTAAAATATGTCAAATTTTTTGTTAATAATATAAAAAGACCTAGATTTTAACACATAATTTTTTAAGAATTTCTGATTAAGTAAATTATTGATATATAGATTATTTTTTAATAATTTTTAAAATTTGACTTTCATCTAAATTTTGTTCTAGCAATTATAAAAACCTCAAAAAATTTAGAAAATCAAGAATTGTGATAAACTATTTGTCTTAACATTTTTAAAACAATTGGATTAGATTTGAATTTTTAAAAGGTATATAGTTACTTATAACCAGTACTATATATAACTTTATTGCATTTTTTGTCATCATCAAAAAAAACACTTTTCCATTCACTATATACTCCTTAAAAATTTTTTTTTTTGGAAATACTGTGATAGAATAGATAACTTAGTCATATTTTTACTTATTTTTTATCAAATTATTATTAATTTATTTTTAACTATAGGATTTATTATTTTATTATAGTATAAATATCTATTTATAGCACGTATAACATAGATCAGACAGCCTAGAAGGTCCAAACAGCCCAGAAGACCTACAAAGCCTATGATCTATGAAATTATGACACCGCAACACATAGATTAGACAGCCCAGACAGCCCAGATAGCCTAGGATAGAAAATACTATATAAGTAGTTACTGTTCATGTAATTTTTAGTTAGTTCTTGATAACTCACTCCTGTAACCATTTGAATTTCTAACTTGATGTCTTATAAAACACTACTATTTTATTAAACACAATTTGATTACAAAGATTCATTGGGGAATCTTTGTTATATCTTGGAATATTTGGAAAAGATTATCTTTGAAACGATAGACTGTTCTATATAATCTCTAAATTCTTTCTAAAAACTATCACTTGGATATAGATCAAATGGATTTTAATCACAATACTCTTTTTCAAAACAAAAGAAAAAGAGTTTTCTTTAATGGAACACACTCTAATATTTTTAGGTTAATAGCATAACATTGTACTCTCTCTGGAGATATAGTTTCTATTGGTAAAGAAGATGTAAAAGTCAAAAACAATTCTCTTTATTTCTAAACAAGTGCCTTGAATAGCAAGTTGAAAATACTATCAGAATTATGTATTGGCTTCTTAATAACCAAAAAAGTTGGGTGATATTTCTTATATAGCTAGAAGATATAGGCTAACAATATAACAATCAAGTGAAAGAAACACAATTATCTAAATAAATAACACATTACAAGAATTAAATATTATTCACTTCTTCTCTATGAACTTTGACTTTGGTGCAGTATTATATTCCTTTTGTTAAGTTTGTGGGTATAATATCTTGTGACTAAACTTTATTTAATTATAATAAATAGCAATAATGACATATTACTTGAACTAGAAAGCAAATAGCCAATTCTAGTTAGAGATTTTTTAAATAGACAAAGATCTATAAGAAGACATAAGAAATATAAATAAATCTTATACATTCATAGAATACAATAATCACATATAAACAGGTTTTAGTAATTTTCCCTTTGATATATATAATCAAATTTTTAAAAGAAGTAGGTCTTAGTTTCATTTAGTAAAAGCAGCATTTGTAGTTATTCTTTTCTCTTGAAACAGATTTCTCTTGTTTCACTTTCTTTGTTTCCTTTTTTTATTTATTCCTAATCTAATTTCAAAAAGAAAAAACTTTTTTTTTTCCATAGGTTTTTTTTTTAAAATCAAAATTTTTTTGATCTAGTTAAAGTCAATGAATTTTTTCATGGGATATGACTAGATTGTGGCTGACTGTATCCATATATGATTTTTTAAGTTTCTATTTATTGGATAATAGATAGGGTCTAAAGGCATACAGTCAAATCTCATTATACCAATACTTTTGTTCTACCAAAATTTTATTAATAAAGTGAAATATCAATATATCAGGAGGTTTTTTTCCTATTAATAATATGTCTTTTTAAATTTTGAAAGCTAAGTTTTCTATCATTATATCAAGGTTATCAGTATAACAGGTATCAGTATAATAAGATTTGACTATATATCTTGGCATATTAGCACTTTACCAATTTTATTAGGGCTAATGCTTGCATTGGTGTTGATAAAATAGAAGAAATGAGGAACAATAAGCTGGCCAGTAGACATTAGTCTTAGGTAGTTTAGCAAATAGTTAAGTAGACAAATTTGTATTAAACGAATTTAAAGTTTTACAAATCAATATTTAATAAATAAGACATATGCTAGTCGTATTAAAAAAAAACAAACTTTATTGTATTTAATTATTTTTTTAATAAGTTTTTTTAAACTATTTAATAATATTATTTATTTTTTCTGTAATATCTTGTTAAAATAAAAATAATTTAATAATTTAATATTTTTTAATATATTATTTATACTAATTATTGATATTTCAATATTATTATCTATTTCTATTTTATCTAAATTATTATTTTTTTCTTACTTAAATATATTTGTAAGTTCTATAATAATAATATTATTATTAAAAAATTCATAGATAATATTTTTTCAAGAATTATAAGAAATTCTTTAATCTTTATCTTATTAGATAAATAAAAAAAATTAAATATTATAATAAAATTATTATCAATATTAATATTATTAATATAATTAATAATAATAATATTATTATTAAATTAACTCTTTCCCGTTCTCCTTAAATTTTTGAAAAACTTCCTTTTTAAGAAATTTAACGAGATATGAATGGAGGATATATCAAGTTATACCTTTCTTTAAAGAAACTTTTTCCCTTCTTTTACCACTATCGAGGATAAAAACTCTTTCCTAAAGTAGGCCTGTCAGTTTATTTAAGATTGATATTTCCCCTCTCTAATATGGAAAGTTACCTTTGCCAATACTGACACAACACTTCTCCTATACCTTAAGATTTGCTACACATGAGTCAACTTTAAGAGTTTGGTTGAAAAGAGTCAAGCTGCAGAAGGATGGGACTCTTGATTGAATTCTTCAAGACTTGGGATACCTTGTTAATAAAAAGTGCATAGAGAAAAGCCTTTGGTTTGATATCTTTTTTGCTCATACACATAGATACAAATTTTTTTACCAAAAACCAAAATCAGTTTACTCTTATCAAACAATCGACATTATTCCTTATCCAATCACATCTCACGAAAATCGCACCATCCGACATCATAATAACAACAACAACAATAACAACAACAATTATCACATATTAATATTAAGTAAACAACTTTGAAGAGATCAGCGATGTGGACACTAATGTATGGTGCTATCATGGCTTTTAAATGGCTTACTGATTATGTAGGAGTTGTGTCCTGCTTGGCAGTTTTGCTCCTAGATTTGGCAGCTTAAGCCAACCGAATCCTTTAAAGTGTCTATTAGGAGATTTTGGAGTCACGTCCCACTTGGCCTTAGAGCCCCTAGATTTGGTAGTTTGTGCCAACCAAAGATTACAGTTTCGGAGCATTTACTAGGAAGTACATAACAACGTTTAATCCCCTCTGAACCCATAGCGCGTGAGCCGAAGTTGTGATGTGAGAAGTTATTTATTAAGTATTAACATGCAGTTTATATTTCCGTTGGGTCTGAAGTCTTTACTATAAATAGCATGGCCTGTCGTGCTACTATCTAGATCATTCTTAGTTTTAAAATTTCTTTTCTAATATAGTCTAGGTAGTTATTTTGGTAAACTAGCATTTAACTCATGTAAGTTGAGAGATGTAGATTCTTGTTAAACGTATATCTATGTATATACAGTAATAAAAGATTTGATGTTTACCAAAAAAAAAAAAAAAGTCATAAAGAATATTTATTTTTAAGATGTTTGATCAAATCAATAATATTGCCTTTATTTGATTAAATAAATTGATTATAATAATTGTATTGAAGTTTTTGTGAATTTTTATTAAAAGTAAAATAGGCTTAAACCCAGCTTCGATATTTTTTAGAACTGCTATTTGTTGAAGTACTAGCTATTTTAGTATTTAAAATTTCATTACTATTAAAACTATTTTGAAATTCTTTATATTTAAAATTTATAAAAGTAGAATCTATAGATCTATAGCACAGTGGATAGTACACCAGGTTTTCAAATACATGTCTTTAGTTCAATATCCATAAGGGACAAATGCACAAAAATTATTCTTGATCTGTGGGTTTACTGATTTTCCTACAAATGTCATATCCAAACATCCAGATTCTATTCAAATTTAGTTAAGCTGTATGAAGATGAGACCTCTAATCTTTCTGACAATCGTGAACTGAAAACAGGTTAAAGCAGGAAAGATTACATAAGAAAAGGTTTCTGGTTTAACTCTGATAAAATTTCACATCTCCTTTGGCATAGTAGACTTTGTAGTATAATATGTTAATAGGAATTAGAAAGTCTTGAAGAAAGTGCTTATCTGAATACTAATATGCAATATAAGTGATGAGTTCATATAAAGATGGGTCCCTAAAATATTTAGTATATAAAATTTATGTTCCTTTACATCCATGTTCCCTAGAGAACATAATTCCTAGCTTTTTATTTCAATAGGGATATAATTCCAAAAATGATTTGTATAGATATTTAAAACTATAAAGAACCTTTGTAGGTGGTTTTTTTTTATTTCTTATTATAGAAATAAAAAATTTTAATAATAAGAGATATTTGAATTATGTTTTTATAAATAATTTAGGAATCCATCTTTAGGTTTACACTATCTATATGTAGAAGTTGCATCTTGCTTAACATTTATATCCTTAGATTTGGTAGCTTAAGCCAACCGAATTTTCTTGGAATGTCTACTAGGAAAATATGATATCATATTCTACTTGATATTTATATCCCTAGATTTGATAATTTGTGTCAATCAAGGATTACAGTTTCAGAGTATCTATTAGGAAGTATATACACATATAAAATTCCTATTTACAGCTGTATGACCTTAAAAGCACAATGTGATAGATAATTTATGAAGTATTAATATATGTTTCTTAAGATATTCTTCCAAAAAAATGGATTAATAGGTTAGATGGTTTAAAACTGATGGTAGGATTTCCACTCCCTATATAATCCCATCTGATATATGGGCCCCATTCACAGTGTAAAGTTCATATAATTGAATTATATAGGTGAATTGGTTAAAATTAATTTGCAGTTAGATATATAAAATCGTTTAAATATATGATTCGAATATAATATTCAATAAAAACTATGGTATTGAATACCTGTTCATTTTTTAAAAAAAAAAAAAAAAAAATTTATAAAAGTGATTTCTTCTGGAAACTTAATATAAATATCAAATTCTTCCATTTTAAAAAAAATAATTAATGACAATAAAATAATTTTTTTTATGATATATTTATATATTAATAATTTGATATAACTTCTATTGAAAATTTTTACTTAATATTTATTGTTACTTTTAGAAAATATTGAAACTAATCAATACTTTATCAACTAATATTTTACCAATCAATATTTAAACTTATATTAGTTAAAATAGTACTATTTGACATGTTGCCACTTATCAAACATTCGAATATACAACTATTTGGTATAATACCACTTGGCAACAATTTGGCATATGCCAAATTATAAAATAATATTTTATTTTTATTTAATTTACTAATACTTACCAATTATATAACATATAATAATTATAAAAAAAATAAAATAAAATTTAAATTATTTTTAAAAAAATTAAATTTAGATATAAATTGTTTTATGCCTAATTATAGTTAAATTTTAGTAATTTTAAATATTATATTTGTGGTTTAGTGAAATTATAGCTAAATATTTACAAAAATTATGCTGATTTGATATTTTATATATAAATAAAATAAATTGACCAAAAATATTGTAAATAGAAATTATATATTCATATTTAATTGGATAAAATTCAGTATTTCATAATTCAACATTTATTTTATTTTCTGAGCCAAAATAAAATCTTATATCTGCTGAATTAACTGGTTTAAATCATTGAATAAAAGCCAATTTATAATATATAATATTATTCAAAAAATTAATCAAATATATGAAAAAAAATTGAACTTGTTCTGAATATAAATCAATATTTCCATTATGATTTACAATTTGAACTAATATAAATAAATCATTTATATTTCATGAAGCTATAAGAGAATCAAAAATTTTGCTTCCTATTTGATATCTTCCATATTAATTTATTCTATTCTGAATAATTATTGAATTATTAATATCATTTGTAAATGGTCTTCAAAAGTTTATTATTTTATATGAAGTCTTATAATATTTAATTAATAGATTCAATATTTCAGCAGGTAATATTAAATTCAAATTCTTTGGATGCAATAATTCACATGAAAATTTTTCTGATCCATTAATAACTATCTCATATGTATTGTTTAAAAATTGATATAATTTATCAGTCAAAAATTAATCCAGTTCAGAAATTGAGCTAATATTTGATCCATTAACTAGAAATTCAAATCCTATTTTATTTGAATAGATTGATATCAAATATAAAATTTGGTGGTTATTTATTAGTCTTTATATTAATTTTGGTTCAATTTTTCAATGACTATTTGATAAAGAACCTATATTAAAGTTTATTAATGAATACTATAAGTAATAAAACTAATATATACTAAAAACTTATCAAACATACCATTTATTTTTTTAAATAAAAAGTATTAAAAAACATATAATGGTTCATAATCATATACATATTTATACAAATGCAAGAAAATATAAAGATTTGATATGATTTTTTTCACTTTATATTTTTGTTCAATTAATTTAATAACTTTAATTAATCTTTTATATACTTTATTTAATGAGTCTCATCTTATAATTCGATATACTAAAATTTGATATATTTTAACAAAATTTGTTAAAATTTGATAATCTGTATTCAAAAGATATTTCTATAGAATGATAATTATATATATTGTAAAAAAATTTTATCACTGATCAGTAATAAAATTCAAGAAACCTTTGTTAATATTTACTTTTCTTGAGATTTATCCAATATCTAATGATACTTGAAACTCTTTCATCATTAACTGTATTTTATCCAATACATTGTTTATTAATATACCCTCTTCAATTCATATTTGTTTAACAAGCTATTTGTTAATATCCAAAATAAGACAATATATAGGATCGATAACTAAATACTAAATATGATTAAAGTATAGTAGGTGAAGAAATTCTAACTACCTGATATGATTTTTACTAACAAATTATTTTCATATGATATTAAAACTACAACTTCTCCATTCTATAGAATTTTATTTATAAGTTATCAAATCCCTTAATATAAACTATTTATTCATATTATTTATATCACCATAGTTATATTGATTGTTAACATAATTTGCTTTTTTTTTATAGCAATGGCATAATATTAGTGCCAAAATATGTTTACATACTTTTCATGCTGCAGAAATATTGCATGAAATTAAAATCAAAGCAGTTTGAATTATTTTTTCATTCTTATTTTTGGCAGTAGAATTCAATATTACTTCTTATCATAGTTGCAACAATTCATCTATAATTGATAAAAAATAATGATTTATTTGATGCAAACTTGGTTCATTAGGGTCTGATAATATATTAAAAATTAGTATATTTTTGTACTTAAATTATATTTTATATAATAAATTAGTGATTGCTATATATATAATATCAATATTATATGTTTTGTTATTATATGATTAAAATCAATCAATATTTAATCTTAAGTATAAATTTATCTTTTCTTTACTAAAAAATAATTCTGAATTTTTATTATCAAAGGTTTTTCAAATATTGTTATTATAAATATTACAAAGATATTCATCAAAATTTGATCAATTTGTTTAATACCAAAGATTAAATTCAAAACCTGAATTTTGATATATTTGTGTTAATTGATATTGAATAGTAATGTAAGGAAAAATTAATTTTGATCAATTGATTATGCTTCCATTTAATGATTTTAATTATGTGGATAATAAAGTATTACAATATTTTTTTTAAGTTGTGAAGTTTGGAAATTCAATATGAACATATTTCATAATAGATGACTAATTGTTTTATTGAAAATGCATTACTTTATTTTGTTTATATAACTTGTGGCATTATTGGCATACTATAAAGCTAACAAATTAATCTAACAATTCAAAAAAAATTTTGGTAGTATATAAAGATCCACAGAAAGATTCAAATTTGTTATTATCGATTTTAATTAACACTAATTTTATAAACTTTAGATATGTCTCTATTGTATTATTTGATAAATTAAATTTTATTCTAAAGTTCATAATCCATAATAAAATTCATATAAATCAACTATCAGTATTAATAAATTTATTTGGCTTTAATGATTTGAAATCTAAAAAATCTGATACAAAATAATCTTCAAATAAGTTATTTAATTTATCAAAGTTGTATTATTATCTTTAGTAATATTGTTATTAAAAATATTGGCATCAAGAATATCAGTATTAAAAATATTATCATGATCTTATATTAGACTTTTTTGATCATCACCTAAAAACATAATTTAATTTTATCAAATGTTTCTTATTCTGGATCAAAATATAAATTCTTACTTTATTAAAAAAAAAAAAAACTCTTTCCCGAAAATCAAAATTTCCTAAAAATTTCCTTTTTTGGAAATATACAAAAAATACTCCAAGAAGCACCAAAGGAAGTCTCTTAGGAAAGCCCTACCAAAAGAAACACTCTACTGCCTTCCTCCAAACTAAAAAGAGGACATACAACACAGGTATACACTGAGTTTAAAAGAATACTAACTTCTTTTCTTTTATTTTTACAAAATAGATACATACTT
>CAJVPV010003399.1:0-11360 GCA_910591835.1 Acaulospora morrowiae | reverse complement strand
GGAATTTGAAATTCTTTGGCAGGTTTTGTGACAAAAATTTGTGAAGTTTTGTTGTTTTTGTAAATTATTGAGACTTTGGGAAGCCTTTGTTTGTTATCAACGAGGACTATATCAAGAAGAGTATATTCATAATTTGGGTTGGGAGGTTTGGGGGGAGGGCCTCCCTCCTCCTTGTTTTTCCCTTGAGACAAAATTTTGTTTTCTTGTGTATTTCCTAATTTGGTAGTTTTGGTATGATCAGGAAAGAGTTTTTTTTTTTATTAATAATTCCTTAATTATTTATATGTCTAATTATTCTTATAGATCTTAGTATAGTATTGAACAACCTCGATAATCTCATTAACAATCATTCAGCTACACTTCAAGAATTAAAAAGTCATTTTGGCTTAATTTCTGAAAACTTGGTGAATGAAGGTGTAAATAAAATAATGGGCATTATTTTTCCATCTGTTTATTTGCAAAGCAAAAGCAGACAGTCCACTCCTATACATGTTGTTGAAATTCGTAAATCCTTGATGCAATTGACACAATTATTTAATGCAATTAATTGAGTCACTATTAAAACATATAAATAATTAAGCCATGACACAATTATTTTTTAGAATTTTGGAAATTGAGTCAACAGCAAAATAATTTATGCCACATGTATAGTTTACTCCTATGCTATTATTACCATTAACAAAATCTGCATGGCAAAGTAGATCCTCTTCTCCCATAGCAAAACAGTTAACAAAACCCATATGGCAAAGTAGATTCTTCTCTCTTATAGCAGAACAGTCAAAAAACCCCACATGGCTGCAAAGTGAACCTTCCTTCCCTATGTATGGAACTTCAATAACTCCCATGATGATTTCACTAACAAATACTTCTTTTATGTTTCAAGAGTCTTATGAAGAAATTATTGAAGAAGATCAATATGTTGAGCTGGAACCAAGGAATAGTTATGATGATTTTCTCCTTTAGCATACTTCAAGGAAAGTGATTATTTTTCATTAACTATGTGCCTGAGATCAAATGTTCTGTTACTATTCTAAAAAGATAGAAAGCCTATAAATTCACAAAAAATTGTTGTGTATTTTGAAAAATATAATGTGTATATTATTTTATTAATAATTAATAATTATATGTATTTATTAATTAACCATTTATTATTTATTCAAATTATCATAGAAATTTCCTAAATGAATTCAAGGTTCAATTCTTAATGAGATGTATGTTTTATTTGTCAGGTACCAAAATCTTGACGATTCAAAGTCAAATATATTGATTCAAGATTTTTTGGAGATCTTATTTCCCCAATTAGATTGAAATACATTGAAAAAGGGTGGCAAGAAATTGCAAGTTAATTTTCTTGAGTGGCGACATGTTTTATAGGATAAAATAACCATTCATCATAAAAAATTGTAAATAGAATAAATTCATAAGTTTTGGTTATTGTTTTTTTATTTCTAATTTTTTCAAAAATTTATATTTTTTTAGAAATAACATTGAAAATATAATAAATAATATATTAAAAGAAGATATTAACAAGATCTGGCAACAATTTACCTCCAAAATCAACATTATGAAAACTTGAAGAAAAAACAAAAACTTTGACAAGGCTCTTTACAATATTGTCTGTACTGGTTTATATGTGATTCTAACTCAAAGAGAAAATAAGAATGCACAATCATTATTTTATAATTTAAATAATGATTTATATACTGTCAATCTCAATAAATATACCTGAAGTTTCTTTGGACATTCTCCATGCTGGTGTATCAAAAGATGACTCGAATAAATGTCCAGGGAATCTTAATCGCTTCCGAGGTGTTTCAATTTCCATTTCAATAGGAGTTGAGAGTCTTCGTTCAGTAGATGGCCCTTGGATTTTCTGAGCGCTCTTTGTCTTTTTAGAGGACTTCGAAGGGCTTCCTTGACTTTTTTCTTTTCCCTTTTCGGTAGAACCAGAAATAAGTTTTTGAAACATTTTACGCGTTTCTTGTTTTTTGTTTAACATTAAAGAAAAAGTGAGAACTTTAGAGACCTTATATAATATGAATTCCAAGAATTATGTCATATTATGACTGCTAACTTTTCTTCATCACCTTTTAAAAATTACTTCAAAAATTTAAATCATTAAGTCATTATTCATTTTGTTAATATAATTATTGCAACTTATAAATTAAATTTTTGATTGTTCAAAATTAATCAATATTTTATTGGTTAATTTTACACATTTTTAGATTCCTTTGAAGGCTTATAAAATGAATTACAAATGTCAATTTTGTCAACGCACCTTTTCAAGATATTCTTCTTATACAAGGTATGTTAGCAAATGTATTTTAATTGTGGACTCTAGTAATGAGTCTAATGAAGATTTAAATAAGTCAAAATTTTCTATTATTTTTAATAATACTGAAGATTTGCAGAGTGTTTCGGAGGTATTTTTATAATATTTTGTTTTTATTTTTTTATTTTATTAATTAATAGTTATTTATTTTTAGACTTTTGCTGAGGATTTAAATTTTCATAAAAATAATTACAGTGATCTTCAAATTATTTTGAAATTAAAAATCCTTATAAATTTGAATTTTAATTAATTTTTTTTATTCTAATATTCCCTAATTATATTGTTTAATGTCCACCTTTTAATTATAAATTATTTTTAATAATTTATTCGTTCTCCACCTTTTTCTATAATTTCCTTATATCTATTATTCATTGAAAATACTAAATTTTTTATAATTTCCTCTGAGATTTTTTTCCATTCTTCTATCATAAATTTTTCCAAATTTGTTAAATTCTTTGGTTTTCTTAGTTCTACATTTCTTTTAACCATATTTCACATATTTTCTATCAAATTCAAATCTGGACTATTCGATGGCCATTCTATACAATTGATAATTTTTCTTGTATGAATTTCCTGGCTATCTTACTTGTATGTTTGGAGTCATTGTCTTGTTGGAATCTTCCTCCTTTTCCTTTGATCTGTTTGATTTTTTTTAAATGTTCCTTTAAGATGTTAACATATAATTTTGCATCCATTTTTTCGATAAAACAATGGAGTCTTGTCCTTTTCCTTGCAGAAATTCCTCTCCATGTATGAATCTTTTTTCTCTCTTTTGATATAGGGCAAATTGGTCTTTCTTCTTTGTACCATCTTGTGACTGTATTTCGAAATATCTGAAATGAAGTTTTGTCTGTAAATACTGTTTGTGACCAATCATCTTCAAGATGCCTCTGAGCCCACTCTATCCTGATTTGTTTATGCTTTTCTGTTAGTATAGGGGTTGCTAAGGGAAGTGAATTTTCATATCCTATTCTGTGGAGGTGCCTTCCTATGGTACTTGGGGATGCTTGTATTTCCTGTTCTTGTAACTTGATTGCCAGGCTCTTGGTTGTGTCATATGGACTTCTTCTTAAAGTTTGTCCAATGATTCTTGATCCTTTCTTGTCAATTTTTCTTGGTCTTCCAGATCTTTTTCTTCGTTAATTATTTCCATGTCTTTCTATTTTTTGTAAATTGTAATATATAGTTGATAGTTTAATTTCTGTTCTTTTTTGAATTTCTTTAGCTGTCTTTATCCCTATATTCCAAAAATATTGGATTACAGTTCTTTGTTGTTCTTTAAGTTCTTTAGTTATTTTCTAAATATCCTTGTGTTATTTCATTCATCTATTTTTATGATTATCGATTCTCCACTTTTTTTAGTAAGATCTACTTGGTGTATGTTGATTCAACTTCTCTTTCTATATTTTCCAAATATTGTATTAACTTTTCTTCTTTTTCGGTTATTCCCATTCTTTGTTTCATTTCATCTTTTTGTAAAATCATTTCTATTAATTTTAATAAAGTTAAATCTAATTCTGTTCTTCGATATTCTGGTTTTGTCATGATATAAAATTCTTGTGTTTCCTTTTTGTTTTTTGTCAATTCTTTAATTAGATCTTTTTCTCCTTGTGTAAGTTTGATTTGTTTTTCTCACATTTTTTGTTCTATTCTGATATAAGAGTTTTCAAGTTTTATGAGTTGTCTTACATTTGGTTCTTTCATTTTTGAATATAACAATTCTTTTTCTTTTAAAGTATTGGCAATCCAGTCCTTAATTTTCTTTTGGTAATTATTAGATACCATCATTTCTATTCCTTCATATTCATCATTGTCTATTTTTAACAATGGTTCTTTAATCATTTTCTTCAATTCTTCATATTTTTGTTGTCCAATTTCTTTTCAATATATGGTGGATATGTTTTTGTAAACTCATTTTCTTTATTTCTTTTTTCAGTTGTTACTGCAATATAATGTCCTGTATATCCCTTTTGTTTGTACAAATAAAAATGCACTTCTGTACTTTCTTCTACTAGTTTATATCTTTCTCTTCTTTTTGTAGCTTTTCTTTCTTTAATCTTTTTAATCTATTCTAATAATGGTTTTTGTCTTTTATCTTGTATATTTATTATAGTTCTCATGGTTGTTTCTAAAAGTGTACTTTTTTCCGAAGTGATTAATATATTCTCTTCTTCTAAATATAAAAGTACTTCCTGTCCTTCATAGTATTCATTTTGGTAAATTAGTTCTCTGATTTCCTTATTATTTTCATGATCTTTTATAACTAATATTCCATAGTCTGCTAAAGTATCTTCTGTCTTTTTCATTGCCCTGTATGTAAAATGTAGAACTTTCTTTAGTTGTAATTCATAGTGTTGTGCTGTTCCAAAATTTCCTAGGTGATATGTTTTTTGATTCATTATTTATTAAATTGGTTGTCAGAATTGTTGTAAGGTAAAGTGGAAATGTCCTTCTTTTATACTTTCTGCTTTTATTTTCAAATATAATTTATCATTTCCTTTTTTGTATTCTGTGTAATATTCCTTTTCTTTTATGTTAACTCCCTCTTGACTAATTTCTCCAAAAAGTCTTTTAATTAATTCTGTTGAGGTTCTATGATTTTTTCCAGGGTTCTCATACTTAACTCTTGGTATTTGTCTAAACATTATCTCATAATAGAAATCCCCCTTTCCCATTTTGCTGGTGGTTTTTGCCTTGAATCTTTTTATGGCTTCCTTAAATACTTTTTATTTGAGATTTCTTAATTCTGTTTATAATTCTTTTATTACATTTTTAAATTGTATTTTTTCTTTTCTTTCCTCTAAGTATAATGAAAGGGCTTTCAAGATTAATTCGTCTTTTGAAATCCCTCCTTCCTTGTAATTTAGTAATAAATTAATTCCCATTTAGTTTCTTTTCTATATTCTTTATCTAATTTTGAATATAAGCTTAACCATATGTTGTTTTCTTTATTTATTTGTGTTGATAACATTTTTCTTTCTTCTTTATTTAATTTAATATGTTGTTCTTGAAGTTGGTATTCTTCATTCTCATATTTTATCCCTAAATTTTCTTTTTCGTCATGTTTTAGAAGTCTTCTTTGTAGTTTGTTATTTTCTTCTGTTAATTTCTCATTTTGATCTCTTAATTTTATTATTTCATTTTCTAGTTGTTCTTTAGTTTTTTCAATGGTAAGTAATAGTTTTGCATATCTCCAAGAGTTATCAATTTTTTAGACTGTGAATCTATTTCTTTCTTTTAGAAATTCTTCCCTTTTTTCAGATGCCTCCATATATCCTTTATATGTATTTTTCTGAAATTCTGCAAAGTATGCTTTTAACTCTAAGTATTGATATATTTGTTCTTTTTGGTCATAACATTCTGGGCATACTTCTCCTAAGAACATATCCATATTCCTCATATATTGTTCTTCAAATCTAAAAATTCATGCATGCTCTGCAGGATTTAGTCCTTTTTGGGTTTTCCACTTTTCTGATTGTGGTTCTCTTAATAATATCAATCCATCTCTCATTAAATTATATTTCTTAACTTTTGATTTTAGTTGTTGTTTTTCTTCCCTTAATCGTTTTATTTCTTTTGCAAGTTTTTTAATAAAAGTGTCCTTTGAAATTCCCCCTTCCTTATAATTTAATAATAAGATTAATTCTTTTCTTACTTCATCTTTGTCTTTTTGTAATTGATCATATAGTCCTGGCCATATGTGTATTTCTATGTTATCTTTTTCTTCTGATAAAATTCTTTTTCCTTCCTTTGTTAATGTGATTTCTTCTATATCTTCATCTATTTTTATTTGATAAGTATTGTTAGTTGAATTATATTCTATCCCTATATTTTCTTCTTCTTGTATCCTAAATCCTCCTGTTAAAGTATTTAGTTCTTTTTCCTTTGATAATTCTTCTTTTAATTTTTCATTTTGTTTTTCTGTTTTCCAGAATATTCTTTCCAATTCTTTTATTTCTCTTTGTGATTTTTTATCTAATTTTGTCAAATTTTGTTGGAGTAATTCATTTTTTTCTTTTAACTCTTCTCGTTCTTCAAGCCATTTTTTGGTTTTCTCTTTCTCTTGTTCTAATTTATCTCTTAATTGTTTTTCTTTTTCTTTATATGCTAAAAAACTTTTTTCTAGCTTTTCAAGTTCTTCAAGTATTTCCTTTTCTCTTATTTGTTTTTGGTTATCCTTTTGCTTAAGTTCTGATTTCAACCTTACTATTTCTTGTTCTTTATCTTGGATGGTTTTAACAAGGTCTTTATTTTTGATTACTCGATTCATTTTTGTTGTGTTGTTGTTTTTGGTACTTATTATTATTTCTCAGTGGTATTTATAATTTTTATTTTAATATTTCCATATCAATAGTTATTCCATCTTCTTCTATCTCTCTAAATGCTTGATACCATTCATCTATAGTTAATTCTTTTTCTTTTTCTAATTCCTTTGTATTTTTTCTTTAGAGTCATTTAAAAATTCTTGCATCATTATTATATTTTCTTCTAATTGTCTTTTAAATATATTCTTCTTGAAAGCTTTTTTCAAAGAGATCCCCAGTATCATAATATGTACAATCCTGAATTTTATCTTTAATTTTACTAAGAGCTTTTCCAAAAAGTTCAATTTATCCTATCTTTGGGCATCTAATAATGTCTTATTATTTAATTCTTGTAGTTTGTCAACCTTTCTTCTTGTGATGTCAGTCATTATGTGTTCGTATTCTTGTCTTGCGTTTTCTATTATTTCTTTAACACTATGTCCTAGAGCTAGAATTATTTGTTGATCTTTTTCCATAGTTTGTTTTGCCATTTTCTTTTTTTGAAGTTATTTTTTCTAAGGTTTTTTTTTGTCCTTTTATACTTTTTGTGATATGAAATCCTTTCTATTTAATTAATATTTCTCTCAATTTCAGAGTATTTCGATTTATACCATTCTTCTTCTTTTTCTGATATTTTCTTTTGATAGTAATTCTTAAAAAATACACTATTGTCCCTTTTCTCTATTAATTCTGCCAATTCTTTTTCAATATCTGTCATAATGTCCATTCTTTCCTTTATTCTTTTTCTTAATTCTTTCAATTCTTGTAATTTTGGTATTATCTTTTGTCCGCACCATAAATCTCTATTATTTTGGGTTTCTTCAATTGATATTATCATTTTTGTTTTTTCAAAGTTTTCTTTCTCCTCCTTTTATGCTTTCTATTAAACGGTTAACTCGTTATTGTTTATAAAGTTCAACTGTTTGTCTTAATTCATCACTTAGGAGTTGGTGTATTTCCTTTACTTTTTCTTTATTTTCTTTTAGTTGGTTTTTGATTGCATCTAACTTTATTCCTACTTGCATCATTTCTCCTAACGCAATTATGTGCATTCTATCAATACTTATTCTTGCACTAATAAGATATTTTGTAGTTTTATCAGATTGGTTCCATTGTGAAATAAGATCTAATATGTTTTTGCAAAGTCTTTGTAATTGTTCAAAAGTATCATCAAATTCTTGTATTTCATCTTTATACCTTTTCTTTAAACTTTTTATTTGTTCATGAATGTAAATTCCATTTTCTAATATTTTTTCAAAGTTATTTTGGGTGACCATAATTGATTAAATTTCTGAATACAAGTTCATTGTCGCTTTTATACCTTTTTCATTACTGTGGTCTCTTCAGAGAATTTGAGTTAAAATAGATGAATCATACAGTCAACAAAAAAAGAGATTTTTGTATCAGTATAAAGCCCTATTAGAGATATTATGACATTGAGTTTTTAATGAAATAAATATGTTCCTAACCCATTAACTATATTATTAGTGATTTTTTCAGCTATCTGTTAAGTTGTACTATTAGTCAATATTTTATCTATATTGGCTTCTACATATGTCATTATGAAATCTGTTAGATATTCAGTGAACTTTCACTTTAATTGTGATATTATAAATTCACGGATTATCTCTATACATCGTTTTCTAAAATGGCTCTTAAGAAATTTTCCGGTCTTATCTTTTAAAGCAGTGATTATCAAATCCTTTAATTTGTTCCCTAATATAGATGTTAATGTTGACATTAAAGCTGTTTGTATAAAATTTATCTGTGGTTCATATATCTCTTTCTTCATGTTATTAGTTATTCTCAATAATTTTTGTTCTTTATTCAAGTTATCAAAATATTCCGAGTGTTGTCAGTTTCCATAGTAACTATTCCTTCTTCTAAAAACCACTTTTCTTTTTCCAGTGTATTGTCTAGTAAAGTTTCTTTTATTATAATTGTTATATTGCCTATTGTCATAATCATTTTCATTGTCATTTTTTATTATTAATCTGCTTCCTTTATTATTTTTCTTAGTAAATATATTTACTTTCTTATGCATTACATAAATGGCAAATCTTTCTCATTAATTGTATTTTTACTGCTGAAAACATATTTCTCTTATTTGGTGTTGGACAATTTCCTGTCATATGTTCTAATCCTTGACAATTAAAACATTTGGTTGTACTATTCAATACTTCTTGTTCCTTTTTTCTATCTCTTGCCATTGATTTTGATTCATTCATTATATTTTGTGGACATTGTTTTTTAATATGTCCTAATTCTTCACATAGGTTACATGTTTTGTTCTTAGTTGTTGATTCCATTCTTTTTCCTGTGCATTCATTTGCATAATGCCCTTGTTCTCCATATTTAAAACATTTATTTTGTTCTTTTCTTTGTTTATACAATTCCATTTTAAATGTTCCTCCTGATGGTCCATATCCAAATTTTCCTTGTCCTGTGTAATATTCTTCTCCTATTCCTACTTTATTTATTTGTTTTTCATTTTCTAATATTTGAATATTGCTTGTTTCAAATCTTCCTCTTCTAGTATTCCTTGTATTTATATTTCTTCGTCCTCTTCCTCTTTGTCTAGTATAATTTGTTTCATAAAGATTTCTATAATATAATTGTCTCATATCATCTTTTATCATTTTCTGTGCTGCATAAGTCATTATTCCTTGTAATGTTACATTTCCTCCACTTGCTTCTACTGATGATATATGATCATTGATTGTTTTAACTAGATCAGGATATCTTTTTAGTGCTGTGACATATTGATTTTTTAATGAAAATTCATGATTGTTAGTATTTAATTGTGCTTCTCTCATTGCATTATCAAATTGGATATTGAAATTTGATAAACTTTCATATTGTGTATAATCATATTCCATGTTCATTAGTTTATGATATGCTTCAGCATTATATGTTGGTGATATCCAAATGCTTCTGTGAACTCATAGAATCCTATCTGGTGTCCTATTTGATATTCATTTCCTCCTACTTTATACCAAAATCTAAATGGTTTCAATGTTCTTGATTTCTCGTGTTCTTTTAAACTTTTCCATTTTGTTGCTGCTGTAGCTTTTCATCTTGTTACTAATATATCTATTACCTGTTTTGCTCTTTCACAGTGTCCTGGGGGTTAATAGGATCTGCCCCTGCTATATGTGTTATTCCTGTATTATCTACTTGTACTGCTATTAGTGCTAATCCATCTCTGTGTTTATTTCCAGTTTGTCCTCTATCTCTGTGTCCTCCTGCTCTGTATTCTGTTGCATGTTTGTACTTATTCTTTTTTGGGTTCCCATAATATGGTTCATCTGGTTCTGCTCCTGTAGGTAGTCCTAAAACTGTTACCTATCTTTTAACTTTTTCTATATATTTGTTAACATCTTCTGCCCTTCCAAAGAACTCTGGCAACATTTCTAAATGTTTTCTAAGTTCTGTTGTTGGTTTCTCATTCCATTCTAATATTCTTTCCTTTTCTCAATTATTTAATGTTTGCACTGTACTAAATATTTCTAAGTCTGACATTTTTTTCTTTTTTTGTTCTGTTTTTGGTTTTGGTGATATGGATGGTGGGGTATTTATAGTTATTTTTGGTTCTTCTATTGTTGTTTCATCATTTAAAATACCAAATCCCATGTCATTATCTTCTCCTGCCTTTGGTTCTTCTGTTTCTTCTTCTGAGAATATTTCTAAGGTTTCTTCATTTTTTAAAGGTTCTTCAATTTCTTCATTATCTGTTTCATAGTTATCATATAATATTTGCTCATCTGTATAATAAGTATATCCTAGCCCTTTTCCATAATTTATTCTTTGTAACACTATTCCTCTCCAATATTCTAATTTGTCTCGTATAGATCTTGTGATTGTTTGTAGTGTTTGTATATTTCCTTCTTCATAATTTATATTATTTTCATATTCTTCAGGTATTATTAAATATTCATCCTTTTGTTTTGCTTGTCCTTTTCAAAATTCTTCTTCTTTTTATAATTCCTGTAAGTGTCTTTTTAGATTTTGTAATTTTTCAGTTTCAAAATATGTTCCTTCTTCCATTTATTTTTCTCCTATGTCTTTAAGGTAGTCTTCTTTTATTTTTCTATTTTCTTCTAATTCGTTAATTATTTCTTGATTTAATCTTGTTAATGATGTCTCATATTCTTGTATTTGTTTTCTAAATTTTTCTTTCATTTCTTGTTCCGTCATATAGTCTTTATATAGATTTTCATATTTTTCTCATGTTTTTGAACATTCTTCCATTAATTTTTGTATTCCTGTTATTAAGTTTTTTGCAGTTTTATTATTATTTCTGATATATCCCATTCTAAATAGTTATATATTTTTTCTTGTTGAGTTCCAATAAACTCTGAATATCTTTGTATTAATTCATTTAATTCTTGTTCTTTCTTATGTAGTTCATTTGTGTATGTTTCTTTGGCATTTAGTTCCTGTATGTGTTTTTCTTCCCTGATCATTATTATTTTCTTTAATTCATTTAATTCTTTGTTATGAAGTGAATCTTTTGTTTTTATATCTTCTTCTAAGTTTTTTATTTTTTGTTGTAGTTAAGCTATTATTTCTTCTTGATTTGTCTTTGTTTGTTTTGACATATTTTTTGAGTTTCCTATGGTTAACACCAAATTCTTTTTTTCTTTGTCAGGTTTGTCAGATTTGTCGCCCATTTTATCTTATTCTTTTTCTTTTGGTCAGGTGATCCCAGGTATTTATAGTTT
>CAJVPV010003398.1:0-11361 GCA_910591835.1 Acaulospora morrowiae | reverse complement strand
TTATATTTTTTTTTGCTGAATTATTGTGTTTTTTTTAAGTGCCGAGTGGCATAAATTAAACCAAACAACAAAACTTCGGTATAAACTTTTATTAATAAATTTGGATTTAATCGGCTATAATTTGGCAGCCGAATAATCCAATTTGGACTAGTGTTGGAAATTAGACATTAACAGAAATGGTAATGTGCTTAGCAGAGTATTTTTCATACAGTCTTTCATTTAATTTTTCTTGTTTTGCAATTTACCATATTAAATATCTCAAAAGAAGGAATAACAATAGCATCGAATTCATGAGTAAAAAAAGCAACAGACTTCTGATAAATTTCATTCTGCAAGTATGTAATTTTTCGCTGCATCTGTAAAACTGCATGATCAAGCTGGCAGGTTTTGCGCTTCTTATGCTTCAAGGTAGAGGTAACCAGCTTATTTTTTTTTGAAATATGGTCATCCATATACTTATATAGACTAAAAATTCAGCCTATATCATATTCGCCAATTTTACTTACACTTTTGAAAGGAAAATACCAAGTAAAGGATGTTCAAATGCCAGGATCAATGGAGATTGCATGGATAGAGCCATTCACTTGGGTTTCATAGAACTCTTTTTGCTTCTTATAGATTCAAACAAATGTCCACTTATTGGTTTTTCAGGAATAAGTAAGTTTGCCATCAGATATGATTTTGTATGAATAGAACCACTTGTTATTTTTGTATTTTTTTTCAAAATAAAGAAGCCAAAAAGCACTAGGTTTGTGCCAATGCACGTATGCATACATTGATTGAGTATAAAAATAAGAAGTATAAAAATGACCCCAAAAAATTTTACTAAAATTCTGGACATAAATTGTGATAGTATGACATGATGCCTTACGTAATTGAAAAGAAAAAAAATGTATTAGGGCATCCTCTTGTCACTATATATTTTGTTTAATAATGTCATTTCGTGCAATCAATGCTTGATCAATTGCTTCATCTGTGATATTGGCTGGAGCTAAGCTGAAACAACATCATAAGAATATGCCAAGATGAACAACTGTTCTGCAAAATTTTCATTCATCCCAAATTGTAGCTTTTTGAAGTTTTGTATCTTTCTCTTTATTTGTGTCTTTGCTAGCTCTCACATTTACATATAACTTGAATTTTTCTTCAATCGGTTGAGCCTTTAACCATATTTTTTGAGTTGGCTTGATATGACAATTCTTGGTATAATATTGACGAAAATGACTTCAACAGATAACTGCATTATAGGCATATCTCACCAAACCCATCCATTGTTTGAGAATCTGTTTTTGAGAATAATTTGAATATATCTTGATTGATAATGCCCAGTTGATGGTATTTTTCATCTTCTGGTATTTATTGCAAGCTGCTATCATCTTTTTTTTTGCATTTTTTGGTTCCTGCACTCTTTTCTATATCTAGCTGCTTGCTGTCCTTGCATTCTGCAAATAAAGATTGTATTGATAGCAAGAATACCTTGGGAAAGTTCATGTTCGTCGGAGGTCAATTCATTGAAGAAAACCATGAGTTTCATAGCATGGAGTGAGAATATGTGTTGGATGAGGTTAAAGGCAAACTGACAGAGTCGATCATGGTGGGTAACCACAACTTTTGAGACCATTCCACGACTTGCTCATTCCAGTAAGGCCTTAAGTCCTGGTCATTTGAAGTTAATACCAAAACCAATGTTGCTAAGAAGTTCATAGGTTGGGAATTGAGAGAGGAGGATCTGTTTTTGTCGTTCAAGATCTTCTTTTTGCTTAAAACTGGTAGTGTCGGCAGTGGTGGTGGTGGTGGCTTTGACAGCATTTTGAGTTGTCTCAGAAAAAAAAGAAGAGATGTTGTAAAGGCGAGTTCCAGACAGAGATGTCTTAGCAAAGATCTTTCCTTTTTTGAGCCAATTGACGTAAAGTGTCTGACGAGATACCGAGTTTCTTGGTTGCTTGGTGTGCAGATAAGTACATTGAAAAAAGGGATCTTATGATTGTAAACAACTAGGAATTACTAAGCAACTAATTTGTTAGGTGTACTAAGCAATCAACAATGTTCGGTATTTGTTATCATCGTTATTATTCATCAGTTAAGTTTATTTTTTTTCTAATTGTATACGCATTTCCCACGATTAGATTATATTTTTTTATTTAATGCTATTATTATTATTATTATTGTAATATAAAAAATTTTATACCTTTCAATACCGTACAACTACAATGTAAATTTCTTTAGTGTGCGTTTCGGAAGCTTAAAGTTGCGACCAATTCTCCTTGAGATAATCCGGGATTAATATCTTCTATTATGGGCTATGGGATCTTGGGAGTATGACCGAGAATGACTGGTAAAACATTTAAGTGCGAACAAGTTAACGCAATTCGTGAATTGCTGACAATAAAACTCGTATTGTGTTAGTGAAAAGCATTTGAGAAGGACTTTATTTTTTAAACTTGGAATCCGCGTGCATAAACAATACGCGCATATACCACAACTAAATAAACTTTTTTCATTCAACAATACAATCTTATGCATAGTTGATTTCGTGCTAAGCATAAATTTACAATTTTTTTGGTCCGACAACAATTTGACGCGATTCCTTTCGCGCGTATTGTATTTTAATATGAGTGATCCGAGGCAGACAATTTTGTTAGCAATACACACTACTGATGCAAAACGTATTGTAAAGTAACCTAATGCACCCAACTGAGATAGGCGGACAAAAGAATCTCTAAATGAAATGACCGAGCATCATTAGAACGACTTTGTTAGAAAACATATAAAAGAGACACTTCAGATTGTCGTTTTCGATTCACAAGTTTGCAGACAGCGATTTTGAATTTGACATTCACAATTCGTTTTCATTCATCAGTTAAACATATTATACCTCTCTTCTGACTTTTAAAGGATGGTCGCGATTCAAAATCAAAACTACGACAACGAGGCCCCCGACAGAAAAAATGATTATGAAGAAAATCTTATCATTATCTTTGCAATTTTCGGGTTTACCTTCGTCGTGATTGTCACGGTTTCCTTGATTATTAAACTTTCGCGGAAAACTCTACGAACACAAAGACTCACGGAAAACTATGTTGATCTCAGAACAACCCAAAAATTACGCTTGGCCATTTCGTGTCCAATTTTACAAATTCGTCCCGAGGTTCTGTCGCCTCGCGCTGCGCCAAATCCACCAATTCAGCAATTTCACGTGAAAATCACGGAAACCGATTTGAAAGAAGTCGAGTTGTCATTTGGCGATCACGGTAAAGATGAAAGTATCGAACACTTTGATTCAGTTGAATCTTATGATACCCTTGACGATGCGATCAAGATGGATAAGGATAGTGATACCATTACCGAGAATACGGTTTACACCCAAGGCTCTGCAGATTCGCCGACCTCAATTTCCACATCAACACCGATCACTACTATATTTACTTCTTGGAGAAGCACAAGCTCAATAATAATTCCAAAATACCCGCAGCCTTCTTATTCATTAAATTGGAAGACAAAGGTTGGATCATTCTGAGAGACGCTCATGTGGAACATTTTTCTTGACCCATTTGTAATATATTTTATTTTTCATTAAAAATGCATGGTTTTTGTAACACGCGGAATCTGAACAGTTTACTTCTTATCTTGGTCATATTCTACGGATTTTTTTTTTGAATATGACCATATTTCGTAATTTGTATTATGCGCGAAAATCAGATGACCAAGTGTTTACGTTTTATATGATTCCGTCACATGCATGCAATTTACAAAAATGATTTTGTTGTTTGCTTACTTTAAGAGATTATCTTAGTTCGCTGTGCAAAACAATACGCGGACAAATCGTAAATCCTCGCTAATTGTAATGAAACATACTGCAATTTCTATGATTCGTTGTAATGTAGATCACAAAACGTGGGTGTAACATGAATGATAAAATGTTTTTTTCTAAAAAAAGAATCCTGATATGATAAGCGGAATTTCTTAATTATACAGTAATCATTCTGTCAATAAAAAAATTTTTAGAACCCACAATTACTTCTTTCTACGCGTGCAGAATGTGAATGGTAATTCTTTGATTATCACGAACATTCCTTTTTCCATGTAACCCCGTTTTCACCGTTCATCTCCCTCCTTCTGACGCAATCTCTACGTCCGTAGTAAGAAAGCGCCCTGCTTGTGAGCGCCAAATAGCAACAAACGCTACGGCTGCTGATCCAGTGAAAACGTTTGTTATTGGTATATTTGCGGATTCCCATGCGTTCAGGGGATGGAATGCTTTCTATTACAATTAACATAGCTGACCCGGTTTAGCTATTCTTGGCCATCTGTTGGCGATTGATCGCGCAAACCCCAAGATTGACGTAATGTTTTTTGGTTCCTTTCCACGTAATAAACATGGACACACCATTATCTGTAAGTTCGATTTTGCATC
The DNA here is from genome assembly GCA_910591835.1 of Acaulospora morrowiae. Classification (NCBI taxonomy): domain Eukaryota; kingdom Fungi; phylum Glomeromycota; class Glomeromycetes; order Diversisporales; family Acaulosporaceae; genus Acaulospora; species Acaulospora morrowiae. Next base: position 6,947 of record CAJVPV010003398.1, on the reverse strand, counting down.
TACCGAATGAAATCTCATAAGCCATTGGTTATATAGGTCATTTGTTTTATTATGGTCCATACATGGATTATATGGATTATGTATATCGTTATCTCGTAGAATTAGTAGAATCCTTGAATTTCATGCAAGAAATATACCAGAAAACATTTGTCAGCGTTATTAATCTTGTGAAGAGATCTTGGAAGACCTATCTCGACGGTCAACACACATGTACAGTATACGGGCGATGATTATCTTTTGGGGGGCGACAAAAATGCCAAATATCATTCTTTGATTCCTATTTTAAATAAAGGTTATATAATGCTAATCCAGAAAATTCGGGCAGGGTTCATTATAAGTTGGGTGTGTATATGGTAATGTGTGGATAGGTCACGAGGGCTTTGGGTTTTCACAAAAGGTCATGCATAATATTATCCATGATAACATCATTCATTCATTCGTTCATCCATCCATCCTTCCATCTATTCATTCATTCGTCAAGGAGTTTGACTTTTTGTCCAAAAACATACATGTGCAGATTTGGTAAAATCATTATCTCGTTCCATTGATTTCAAATCTCTAATGTGGACTATTTAAAAAACAACAGAATCCTATCTCAGTCTGTTGACGAATGAAATTTGTGTACTATGGAAATACGAGTTGTAATGTTTGCCATTTAAAGCTCAAATGGTAAATTTCAATCGGGGGGACCTCAAAATTTGATCTAGAAGAGGCAAAAGTCTTGGTTCTCGAGATTGGTCAGGTGGTTACACCAATCCTGAAAACTTGGTTTTTTCCGTCAAGCCGAAATTAGGTTTCGGATTTTACCGAGAATTGACCTATTTCCTGAATAAGTCTCCTTCCTCAAATGTCTTTGTAGTTAATACTCGGTATGATCACGTGTTATTTGGTAAAAGAAAATGAAACAAATTAAATTTATTGTTTATATTCTTTGCATGTATGACAATCCATTTGCATTATTTCAATTACTATCTTTAATAGAATTAATTTCTGAATTTTCCTTAATTCCCTCCTTCGTGGAACCAAAAAAAAAAAATAGAAATAGAAAAACAACAATAATTTTATCATTTTTGGATTGAAAACATAAAAGAAATTTCGATGGAAGGGTGAAGGCAAATTTACCATTTGTTCTGCCCTGCGGCAAATCCTTCGGGCGAGCGATGCTAATTTTTTGGGAATCACCAAATTAATCTTCCCATCAGATTTCCCTTATTACTAGCTAGGTAACATGTGTGCGCATTAATAAATGATTAATTAGAAATTTGTATGTTGTTTTTATTTTTTTATTTTATTTTATTTTTTTAATGTGCGTGTATTGGTGAAGCAATTAGGGGGGAATGAGGTGTATGTAAATTATCCAAAGAAAATAAAAAAAAAAAAACGAATGCAAAATCAATTTATGGATAAATGCTAAAAGCCGAAAGATGTTGCAAGAGAAAAAAAAAGGCTCGATGACCAGAGGAAAATTCAGATTAATGCCAAGAAAAAAAAAAAAAAAAGAAAGAACCCTAACGTTTGCCATATTTCGTAAAAAAAAAAAAACCATATTCATAATAAATGTAACAAAGAGTAGAGAGACGGTAAGCAAGGCTTACCATGAACATAGAATTTCTGTATTAATTATTAAGAAGACATAAGAAAACGAATGAAATGTGTGAATTTGTTATTGATTGCGACGGGTGGAAAAAAAATGCATATGAAGATGAATAATTAAGTTCTATAATTTGAGAATTTAAATGCTGTAACGTAAGAGTGTGTGGTTTGCTTTCAATCTATCTGGGAATGAGAGTTAATTATTTACAGTATTTGTTATGGTTGTGAAAGATGTTGTAGTGAAGAAAAAAATAAAATAAGGATGATCTCTTCAACGTGTTTCTCTTAGAAAACCGTTACGGGTTTTCAACCTACTTTTTTGAAAGTTATTTTCCGAATAGTGCACGTAAAAGAAGAAAAAAAAAAGAGCTCGAAACATGACGAGAAGATACGCGTTTTGTTCCCACCCATATATAAAACCGAAAACAGAAATAAAATGTGATGTTTAAGAAAGAAAATTGTTCGTTTTTTTGCAAATATTATTTGGTGTGAAATTAATCTCCGTAAAGGATGTACGAAAGTTTTTTAAATTAACGATGTTAAATTACAATTCCCTAGTATCCCCTTAGAATGGTGGCATTATGGCTTAGCATCTTCACGCCTTCTACTTCACCATCATAACGGGGCTTCTTGACAGTTCTGCCCATCCGATGAACTCGGAGATGTCGTCGCATGTTACTCTGCACCGAAAATTTCCTTCCGCACCCAGGCTCGGTGCAAATGAACGGTTTTTCTCCGGTGTGAGAATACGTGTGAATCCTGAGCGAGCTAGGACGCGAAAATCTCTTTGAGCAGTAAGGACACTGATAGCGATTTCCACTTGAGGAACCGTTTGGAGACATCTGTTCGTGAGAACTAAAATGTTTGATGGGCGATGCATTCGGCAACATTGCTGGATAGGGACTCATGGTCAAGTTTGACCTACGACCATATGGAGATATAGGAGTTGGATGAAATATTTGAGGGAAGGAGGAGGAGGGGGTGGTGGTAGTGGTGGTGGTGGTAGAAGGGGAGTATCTTTGCTGGATCGGATCGACATATGTGTGATGATTGTAACTTCCTGTGGGTTGACTATAAGGAGGGTGAGAGGAAGAGTAGACAGGGGTGGGTCTCACACAGCAGGCACATTGGGATTCCAATGGTGGTTGGACGGATTGAGGTGCGACATAGTTTTCTGAGGCTTGTCGAGCACCGTAAATGTCGAAAGAAGGTTGTTGAACTGTGATCATCTCGGGAGATTGGGGAGGTGAGAGCAAAGATCTAATGCTGTTGTTAGCACGTGGACTAGGAAGATTGCTCAAACTTGCGTGTTTGCTAACTACAGGAGAGTGGCGAGACTCGGTCGATTGAGTGGACATGGGGGGGAAACTTTGAGGGCGGTTATAGGCGTCCAAAGGGGAAGATGGAGTGTGTGCCGGGAAGCCAAACAATGGACCTAATTGGTGTCAATTAGGAGGAAAACGAACGTTAGGGTGGATCAACCAACAGGTAATTACAATCATTACACGATTACACGACGAGGATTCACTTACCATGACCATCATCGATGGGAGAGTCAAGAAGGAATTTGATCGGGGGAAGAGAGGTGGAATTCTTAGATTGCATATTTGAATTCTTTCAATTCGTTAATTTATACCTCAAGGAACTGGAAAATTTATTTGGTTTTTGATATTCGACAAAAAAAAAAATAATTTTTTTTTGCTTTTTTTTTTTTTTTAAAAAAAATTTTTTTCAAATAGAAAAAATAAAAATGGTCCTCTACATATATTTTCTGAAAAGCGACAGGACGATGCACTTTTCCACAATCAGGGGACTAGACAATATATACAAAGGAAAAGCCTCTATGTAATAATCGAATCCAAAATAAGAAACGAATATGACACGAGATGTGACAAATTGCGGTGGCGGCTATAAAATTGATGAGCGTTTTAAACACCGTGTTGAAGAAACATGGAAAGTAATGCGTATTTATATTGCTTCTGAATCAGATTCTCGCGTGATACAGGATCGACATAATTTTAATGCATTCTGTAGATACCAAATTCTCTTTACTGTGTTACGTAATCGTACCGTAATAAAAAAAAAAAACATTGGTAGTCACTATAATACGTAATAAATTATTAATGTGTATACAAAAGCTCATCATCATATGCAAACTTTTTTTTCTTTATGATTTGGCTTCGATCATCCTCAAACTCCTTGAGCAAAATGGAAAAAAAGAGACCAAAAATCAATATTATCAACATTCAATATATAAATTCACTGCTGATTACCATATAAGGCCATTAAATAATATTATTTTGTTCAAGTTGCGCATTCCCCAGATAATTAAATTTGATACGCGATATAAAATGCCGATCTGGTGCGTTTTAGTAGAAAAATACATGTACGTGCCTCCGCTTCTTTGTCGCTGTGTAGTGCATCAACTTTTAGCCGATTGATATAATAAGGAAGATCCTAATTGGATTTGCTGTGAAACCGTAAGAGGAGCATTAAGGAAAGTGATCGTCGCTAATCCAATTGTTATTAATTTCGGGACTTCCTTTAAGGAGAAATTAACAGTATCAGCTTTCAATCAATAGGTGCGTGCGTGCGTATAAAATGAATCCAGACCTTTATCTTCGGACCAGAAAGAGATCGTTTTAAGAACCCTTGTTTTAGACTATCATTTCCGTTAACACCATACAAAAACAGGATGGATCAGGCAATAATTACATTGGATCACTAGATTTGGAAAAAGGTGATTAAAAAACTATTTTCTGAGTATAATGTTTATGCCCACGCAAAGCCATTATCTTTACCCAATTTTGCCTACGAAAAAAATTTTTTCTCGAAGAATTGCAAACCCCCTCAATTAACTTTTTCGTGATCGACTGATGAGACCATTATAACCGATACACGCGAGAATTTAACCATTTACAAATTTGGATATTTGACCGGTGGAATTTCTTTCTTTTTCTTTTTATGGATGAGTGTGATAGCTCAGACAATAGGATGATATGATGGTGATCTTCAATTCGCGAATTTATTCATTGACATCAGGTGTTTACATTGATAATGATCACACGTCTGTCAACACAATTTCAGATTCATATCAATACCTGGAATTTCTATGCTTAATCATTTAATTTTTAATTTAATTTATTTTACTTTTTTATTTTTATTTTTTATTTTACCTCTTCGTCGACCTTATCTGGGCATCAATCCGAAACACATCTGATAGGAGAAATGAAATTGCCGGTGTCTGATATCCGTCGTTATCCCGTACAGTCCACAACTCGTTGATATGTGCGACCAGAGATAAAACAAAAAAAGCGGGAAATTGAGCATGCGCTGTAAATCAAATTTTTTCGATTCGCGACCAAGAACCTACATGCAGAGTCTGTTTTAGTCAACATCAATTTTGATTTGACCTTAATTTATCCGAGACATAAATTATCCTGCATGGAATGCATAAATGAGTTCATCATGAGATTTCGACGGATTTGCCGAGCCGATCCGCGGTAGATCTGAAAACAGAGATCTTCAATCATTATTTGCTGCATAATATAATATAATATAATATATCACGGTGTCAATCGGATTTTCCGAGCCGAACCGACATTAGTTTATTGTCGATCCTTATAAACAAATTTCCATTATACAATGAATGAGTTACAAACAATCTCGTATTTCCTAAAAATGTCGAGAGCTTCTTCTCGTCGAGAAACAATTCTAGAAAATAATAATCTTTGTCGTGCAATGTGATGGTAACAGATGAGAAAGACTGACAGTTGACAATTTTGGATTGAATCTCTTTGAAGAACTTGTACTTTCATGCGTGAATTGAAGATTTCGTGAAGTTCCTCACGGCAGCACTCGATCACATGAAGGAATTAATTTTCTCATTTATAGCAAATTCTGTCCATTAAATATAAACAAAAGGAATTCGTCGACTTCTATCATAAATAGAACAAAATTGTGACATTTCACGAGCGATCCTTGGAATTCTATTAGGTAGGTTATACGTCATAAGTATTACTCGGAATCGAATAAACAAGGTTTTGGAAGATTCACTGAGTAAAATCTTGGTCGATCCCAATTTCGTAATGTAAACTTTCAATGCAGTATGCATGGAAAATCGCATCAAAAGAGTGAAACTTCTTGATTAATTTTGCCTTACACAATAATTCATATGGTTCCTCCTTTCCAAACCCACTCATCAACAATTAATAATCTCGGTTGTGACTTAGATTAAAGATTCTTTAATTTTCGTGCATAAATAATGCAAGGAAAGAATTACAATCTTGGATTCACAAACTGATCCTCCTGCGACAAATCACCGACTGACGATCCAAAGTGATAAGATACACAGTGATCTCAATGACCTCATTCTTGACGATGTAATTACCACCGTGCTACCAGGAATGCACCTATCACATCGGAATCCGGAATTAGTATAGTTTCGACACATGTCCTGCGGGGCACGGGCGTGTTTTATGAAATTAATACGGATCCGGATCCAGAGTTATTCCTTGAATGACTTTTTTGGTGAATTCCTTCTGACAATAGTGAATGACTTGGTTCGATCGGACAAACAACCGCATGCGCATATGATTTTCCAACAGTGTCCGATGGATTCGCAAAAAGCTATGATCCGAAAATCCAGAGTCTGGAATAAATATAGTGTAGATGGAATAAAGATCATTTTCTATGTGTAATTTAGTAAATACACATGTGAATATTGCACTCATAGTAGAGAATCAGATTTAGAAATTCCAATTCTTGTTCGGTCGTTTTATGATGGACCACAAAATGGGGATTCTTCACCATGCACGTTTCTTTGCCCAACTGTAGCGACATCCATTGATCCGAGAATCATTTGTTTGGATGCGAAATAGCGAAATTTTTGTTTCATTAAAAATACAGTATCCCTATTTTCAACAATAATTCACATGACTGAACACGCCAGAAAATCCCGAGATACCATCGTTCGTACTAAATATGAGAAATGAAATCTTCCTAAACCACAAATGCATAAAGATTAATCTGGAATTTTCCTGAATTGGTTGATTCGGAAAGAAAATTTGAATGAATAACAAACATGCGCACGCGTACACAATATCTGAAAATCAAAAAATACTTTATTGATCTACTACGAAAATCATTTTATGGTGTGATTTTTGAAACATAATTAGCCCAACGTGAATAGCATCTGAAAGCTAATTAGAAAGGGATTTCGGCATAGTTTACGGGACCCAAATGTTAACACGGATGGATTGTAACACATCATTGATAATTACTAGTCATTGCTAAGTAAGGATCATCAATTCCTACATCCACATGTGGATGGCTCCATCAAGCAACGCCCGTAG